>JAULAV010006819.1:0-24988 GCA_030789695.1 Scilla litardierei | reverse complement strand
TAATTTTAAGTTTTCTCATTTGTGCCAATATCAAACTAATATGTGCCAACTATACATTTTAAGTTTTGTCATATAATTTTTCTCACAGAGTCCATTCTTTGTTGCCAATACAAAACCAACTTGATGTCATAGAACAAATTATTGATGTCATGGTACAAAACCAACTTGCTAAAAATTATTGTCTATGCCCATAAATCTGCAAAACTACATAAAACACATAAATGTACCTACCCAATTTTTTGGGTTTTAGGTGGTTTTGATGGCCATAGATTGATGCCATCTATTTTAGTTACCTACACTGAAGACAGAATCATGTGTATGTTGTCCATATGTATATGTGTTAGGTATGGACACACATACACACTAATACAACACACGATTATTTACACACTAATACAACCTGATTTACGCAGACATATATTACACATACATAAATCTGCAATATATATTACACATACTTAAACCTTGATTTACGCAGACAACCTTGATCTAAACATATGATTTCTTCTTCTAATAATAATACTTACTATTTTAAGATGAGTTGGTTGGCTTTGAGGATGCATGGAAAGGAAATGCAAGAGATCACCTGCCTGGATGTGATCCAGGGCTAGACTCGCATGACAATGGAAAGATGGATAAGATTTGCTACATTCCATGTAACACATGACATGCATTTTGTTATACAATCAAGATTAATGAATATTAAAAGTGGTCTTTACTTTTAGTGTTGGTTCTTTTTGTTGTCTTTATTTTTGCTATCAACAGCCTGCAAAGTTCTCAAAATGTTGGTTGGGGGAAGTCACATTTTGGTAATTTGTGAACCAAGTCCTGTGATCATGGTTTATTGATTTTTTTCCTACATGCATTTTGGTTTTGATGAGATTTGGAGGTAGAAAAATTGAATCTTGCTGGGACTATGATAATTTGTGAACCCAAAAATAGAGATGATGGAAAGAAAAAAATTATGATTTGATAACAGGTCATGGCATAGTATTCCTCATGTACGCATGCTATGAACATTGTGTATTCTGTTGACACTCATCAATTCTTATATAGTGAATACCAGAACGGTATATTTTTTTTCCAAGTTCAGAATTTTCATTGGGTCATTTTCATATACACATTATCTTATATGGGGTATATAACATCAAGCTTGATAATTTGTGTATTCTGTTTACACCATCAAAATGAGTATATTAATTTTGGTTGCCTCAAAATGAGGCCAATGATTTGACAGAATATATAATGGTATTTTGACATAATATATTAATGTTTATTTTGACAGAATACCTCATTCTGACAGAATTTTGGTCGTGCTCTCACACGGGAGGTTTTCATTGGGTAAGCTTGATAATTTGTGTATTCTGTTTACACCAATAAGCAAGTTTCTACATTTTGATGGGGTATATTAACTTGCTTATATGTTTTATCTGTTTACACCCTAATTCTACATTTTAGGAGGCGTATGAATATCTTACCATGCGAAGCCGAACTCTTCGAATTATCAAGCCAGGTTCCAATTCTGTTTCATGAGCGGTATGTGTTCGATTGTTGGCCTCACTTGAATTTTGTAATTTGGTTAATTGGTGGGTGCATGCGTGCGTGCATGCATGTGTGTGTGTGTGTGTCAGCCTTATAAAAATTAGAATGAGTTACAAACCCTTAAGTATTAGAATTATTTGATGGTTGCTCTTCCTAATTTCAATCAACCTTTGCTTCTTATTTATATTCGAATTTTCATCCAGCTTACATTTTTGTAGATTGTGGAGTGATTTGCATGGTGTACTTTGCTGCCTGATTGTAATGAAGTTAGAGTGAAAGCAGAAGGTAATATACCTAAAGCTGCATTTGTTAATATAGAGCCCAATAGTGAGGATGAATGGGAGATTCTGACGCTCGACTTGGAGCTTGCTTAAAAGGCCATTTTGAACCAGGTAAAGCCAGAGATACCTCAAGGAACCTAAATTTGAGTCTTTGATTGGCATGTCACATTGATATGTAGCTAAGTATACAAGTATGTCTGTCAGTCAATATGGAGCTAGGATAACATGTTTGCATACTTCATAATTTTTCAAATGGTCCATATAACCCAGGAGAGAGCAAATTTGCAATTATCATGTCCTCAAGCCCACACCATAATCCATGAAAGATAAAAACAATGTATGAATTTTCTTTGTTAAGTTGTTAACTATATTTTGAGATTGCTAAAAGTTGCAATTATTGCTAAAAGTTATTGCTCAAGCCCAGACTTATGATTATGTGCTCAACTTTGTTAACCCAATCACAAGCTCAACTTTGTTAAGTCCACACTTCGTTTGTGTGTCCAGAAATATGGATGATAATTGCTAAAGTTGACAGAAATAACTTTGCTAAAAGTGTGGACAGAAATAACCCAATCACAGTCAGAAATGGAAGTGTGGACAAAAATAACCCAATCACAGGCTCAACTTTGTTAAGTTTGTCAATTATTGCTCAAGCCTAGACAGAAATAACCCAGTCGGAAATAACCCAGTCTAAAATTTGCAATTATCACGTGCTCAAGCTCACACCATAATCACAAGCTCAACTTTTAGCAGACATAAATGAAGGGGGAACAGCTCATATTCTCATATTCTGTTGTCTCGCAGATCCTAAATTGTGAGAGATAAATGGTAGGGGAGCAGCTCCTATCTGTTGTCGCGCAGGTCCTAAAAATGAAGGGGAGCAACTCTCATCATTTAATTCGCGAATTACATTGTGATGTTTAACTGCTCCTATTCTGTGGGATTTTCCAGCTGACATTAAAGGTAATGATCTATGCATATAAAAGGGCAATGATCAGATTTGAGATTTACACATATTTTTGTTCTCTACATGCTCCTGAAAATATGGAACTATGCTAAATATGGGTTCCTTTTAAGCTGAAAATATCAACAGAGATATCAATGAAAATTCTCTCTTTTTTTGCATGAACAACTTTTTTATTTTTTTTCTTTGAAGGAAACTGGAAGCACACTCAGCTTGATGTGTCGTTGTGCTCCTTGATGGATGTGGCAGCAGTCTAGCAACTAAAGGACTCTGCTCCAGTCTGAAGCCGTCCAGTGGATCATCAACAAGATGTAAGAATTTTTTCCCTTTAAGGTTTGTAATTGAACTGAACTGGCTAACAAGGTTGAATCATTGTCTATAAGGGTGATCATCCACAAACTTACGGGCTTCATTGGTGAAAGGAAAAATAAATTCACCCTTGAATAATCATTTTGAATGCTGAAAATGTGAATTTGATAGTGTAGGTTTCGTGATTGAAAAAAAAATGCTAATTTTGTTGGTTTATGGAATATTTGCCGACTTGGATGTATGGTTATTTAGAGAAGAATTGGAGTTGACATTAAATCACTATTACTGTCATTTGAGTTTATGTAAGAAATGCTTGCTTCTTCACATATCCAATATCCGTTTTAAAAATGTTCAGATATTCCAATAATTTGCTATTATGTTTGTATGTAAGACTTGAAAAAAATCTGGAATTGAATGTGTGCACGCACACACACATATAATAACTGATATATTAAACTTCTGTGTTTTTAATTCAATAAATTTGTCTTCTCTCAAAAACAACATGGTACTATAGACATAAGACCTTTATCTATGTTTTCAACCTTTGAAGCGTCCTAAATGGTTAGAATAACTATGCATATGATACTACATGCATACTTCCTTTATAATTCACATGTAATTACTACTCCTTTCCTTTTTCTGGTACAATTTATGTTACAATTAACATAAGACTGGTTGGTGGAAAGTGATTATGAGTGAATTTAGATCCAAATTAGTTTCATTTACTATGTTTGATTGAAATAGCCATAATAAATATGGTTTTAATTCAAGGATGACCCCTTTGTTGTTATAGTGTGAATTTATGTTTTGTCTTCATTACTCAGAGGCATTTTATTTTACTTTTGATCAAACCTTTTTCTGATGATCAAATTTTATTTTTGGAGATGGGTCCGATTCATTCCTCACTACTTTTGATCAAATTTTATTCAATCATGTCTTCTTGAGAATTGAAATGGAACAATGTCTTCCTGAGTATTCAAAATGTTGCTCAAATAAAATGGTCTCTACTTGAGTATTCAATCCATGCATGTCATGTCATCAAAATGAGTCCAAGTTGTTTAAGTAGCCAACAAATTGAGCATAAACCTTTCATTAGGTGACAGATTCACAAATGTCCTTAATTTGCTTTCATGTTGGCTCTATTATGGTCAGCTTTAGTTAATTTCAATTATGAAAACATATTGTTTATTTTGCTTTTATTTTTGTTTTTGTGTTTTGTTCCAGTTGTTTTAGGTCCAGCGTGTATTTCAAATTGTTTGATGAACACTACTTACTTCATGGTATGGGTGGAAATTTTTTGGAGTATCGATGTGCTTGGTAACTGTATTAACTTTATTATTTCTTGATGCCCTCAATTTCCTAGATCGTGCTTCTGATATACTCAAGAAGACATGGTTTAGTATGAATTTACTTGGTCCTGTAAAGAATTAGTTTATGCAGAAGTCTGATGAGTATTTTATTTTTTGCAATTATTTGATCATGCATGTTGATCAAATAAAATGATGTCGGGTGAACTATGTTGTCTGCTTGAGTATTCAATCATGTCTTCTTGAGTATGATGTCTTCTTGAGTATTGACATGAAATGTTGTTTTTTTAGTATTCAAAATGTTGATCAAATAAAATGCCGTCTTCTTGACTAATCAATCCATTCATATCCTGTCATCAAAATGAGTCTAAGTTGTTTAAGTAGCCAATAAATTGAACATAAAACTTTCCTTAATTGAAAGACTAACAAATGTTCTTCACCCTAATTTCCTTAGTTCATCACCCTAATTTCCTTACTTCATCACCCTAATTTCCTTCTTGCTTAATGAAATTTAAATTGCATTTGAGTTAACTATGTTATTGAGATTTCATGTTTATTAGTCTTCATGGTTCATAGTCTGAATGGCTCATCATCATTATACATGTGGTGAAACTTGATATGGGAAAATTCCAGTCTGTACTAGACTACTTCGAATGATGCTAA
Organism: Scilla litardierei; assembly: GCA_030789695.1. Lineage (NCBI taxonomy): Eukaryota > Viridiplantae > Streptophyta > Magnoliopsida > Asparagales > Asparagaceae > Scilla > Scilla litardierei. Next base: position 19,922 of record JAULAV010006819.1, on the reverse strand, counting down.
ATATGTAGTTGTTTACTCTTCTGTTGTAATTAATGAAACAATATGCATGGACTCTAACATGACGTAGAAACAAATTCAGTGGTTATACTAGATTCTTTCACCAGCTAAAATATTGACTTGCCTGTAAGAATCACTTTTAAATCAGTATCATTAGCTATCTTTGGTTACAAAATACTTCATAACATCGGAATTAAGGTTTGACAAGATAGTGATTGATAATGAAGTTGGCTTAGACTAGCTGAGAGATTATGAGTTTGCTTGGAGATAATGCTGGAAATGGATTAGATATAGACTAGCTGAAATTTTTGGGGTAAATAAAATTTAAAATTTTGTTGGAAGTAAATTTTTGGCAAAACTAAAATTTAAATTTTTAGGGGGAACTAAAATCTGGAGGTAAACAAATTTTTGGATGGACCTTTTGGGGGAACTAAATCTGGTAGGAATTAATATTTAGGGTGAACTAAATTTTTTGAGGAGAATTAAATTCTCTTTGTAAACTAAATTTTGGGGGAAACTAAAATTTTTGGAAAGTGAAAATTTTCAAAAAAACCCTAAAATATTTGAGCGGAAATAAATTTGGATGGTGCTAAATTTTGGGGGGAACTAAGTTTTTTGGGGAACTAAATTTCTTTGGATGTGCTAAATTTTCGGGGGAACTAAGATTTTGAGGGGGATATCTAAAATGAACCGTGCCCTATGGGCACGGGTTATATACTAGTATATATATATACTAGTATATAACCCGTGCCCATAGGGCACGGTTCATTTTAGATATCCCCCTCAAAATCTTAGTTCCCCCGAAAATTTAGCACATCCAAAGAAATTTAGTTCCCCAAAAAACTTAGTTCCCCCCAAAATTTAGCACCATCCAAATTTATTTCCGCTCAAATATTTTAGGGTTTTTTTGAAAATTTTCACTTTCCAAAAATTTTAGTTTCCCCCAAAATTTAGTTTACAAAGAGAATTTAATTCTCCTCAAAAAATTTAGTTCACCCTAAATATTAATTCCTACCAGATTTAGTTCCCCCAAAAGGTCCATCCAAAAATTTGTTTACCTCCAGATTTTAGTTCCCCCTAAAAATTTAAATTTTAGTTTTGCCAAAAATTTACTTCCAACAAAATTTTAAATTTTATTTACCCCAAAAATTTCAGCTAGTCTATATCTAATCCATTTCCAGCATTATCTCCAAGCAAACTCATAATCTCTCAGCTAGTCTAAGCCAACTTCATTATCAATCACTATCTTGTCAAACCTTAATTCCGATGTTATGAAGTATTTTGTAACCAAAGATAGCTAATGATACTGATTTAAAAGTGATTCTTACAGGCAAGTCAATATTTTAGCTGGTGAAAGAATCTAGTATAACCACTGAATTTGTTTCTACGTCATGTTAGAGTCCATGCATATTGTTTCATTAATTACAACAGAAGAGTAAACAACTACATATTTAGCATCATTCGAAGTAGTCTAGTACAGACTGGAATTTTCCCATATCAAGTTTCACCACATGTATAATGATGATGAGCCATTCAGACTATGAACCATGAAGACTAATAAACATGAAATCTCAATAACATAGTTAACTCAAATGCAATTTAAATTTCATTAAGCAAGAAGGAAATTAGGGTGATGAAGTAAGGAAATTAGGGTGATGAACTAAGGAAATTAGGGTGAAGAACATTTGTTAGTCTTTCAATTAAGGAAAGTTTTATGTTCAATTTATTGGCTACTTAAACAACTTAGACTCATTTTGATGACAGGATATGAATGGATTGATTAGTCAAGAAGACGGCATTTTATTTGATCAACATTTTGAATACTAAAAAAACAACATTTCATGTCAATACTCAAGAAGACATCATACTCAAGAAGACATGATTGAATACTCAAGCAGACAACATAGTTCACCCGACATCATTTTATTTGATCAACATGCATGATCAAATAATTGCAAAAAATAAAATACTCATCAGACTTCTGCATAAACTAATTCTTTACAGGACCAAGTAAATTCATACTAAACCATGTCTTCTTGAGTATATCAGAAGCACGATCTAGGAAATTGAGGGCATCAAGAAATAATAAAGTTAATACAGTTACCAAGCACATCGATACTCCAAAAAATTTCCACCCATACCATGAAGTAAGTAGTGTTCATCAAACAATTTGAAATACACGCTGGACCTAAAACAACTGGAACAAAACACAAAAACAAAAATAAAAGCAAAATAAACAATATGTTTTCATAATTGAAATTAACTAAAGCTGACCATAATAGAGCCAACATGAAAGCAAATTAAGGACATTTGTGAATCTGTCACCTAATGAAAGGTTTATGCTCAATTTGTTGGCTACTTAAACAACTTGGACTCATTTTGATGACATGACATGCATGGATTGAATACTCAAGTAGAGACCATTTTATTTGAGCAACATTTTGAATACTCAGGAAGACATTGTTCCATTTCAATTCTCAAGAAGACATGATTGAATAAAATTTGATCAAAAGTAGTGAGGAATGAATCGGACCCATCTCCAAAAATAAAATTTGATCATCAGAAAAAGGTTTGATCAAAAGTAAAATAAAATGCCTCTGAGTAATGAAGACAAAACATAAATTCACACTATAACAACAAAGGGGTCATCCTTGAATTAAAACCATATTTATTATGGCTATTTCAATCAAACATAGTAAATGAAACTAATTTGGATCTAAATTCACTCATAATCACTTTCCACCAACCAGTCTTATGTTAATTGTAACATAAATTGTACCAGAAAAAGGAAAGGAGTAGTAATTACATGTGAATTATAAAGGAAGTATGCATGTAGTATCATATGCATAGTTATTCTAACCATTTAGGACGCTTCAAAGGTTGAAAACATAGATAAAGGTCTTATGTCTATAGTACCATGTTGTTTTTGAGAGAAGACAAATTTATTGAATTAAAAACACAGAAGTTTAATATATCAGTTATTATATGTGTGTGTGCGTGCACACATTCAATTCCAGATTTTTTTCAAGTCTTACATACAAACATAATAGCAAATTATTGGAATATCTGAACATTTTTAAAACGGATATTGGATATGTGAAGAAGCAAGCATTTCTTACATAAACTCAAATGACAGTAATAGTGATTTAATGTCAACTCCAATTCTTCTCTAAATAACCATACATCCAAGTCGGCAAATATTCCATAAACCAACAAAATTAGCATTTTTTTTCAATCACGAAACCTACACTATCAAATTCACATTTTCAGCATTCAAAATGATTATTCAAGGGTGAATTTATTTTTCCTTTCACCAATGAAGCCCGTAAGTTTGTGGATGATCACCCTTATAGACAATGATTCAACCTTGTTAGCCAGTTCAGTTCAATTACAAACCTTAAAGGGAAAAAATTCTTACATCTTGTTGATGATCCACTGGACGGCTTCAGACTGGAGCAGAGTCCTTTAGTTGCTAGACTGCTGCCACATCCATCAAGGAGCACAACGACACATCAAGCTGAGTGTGCTTCCAGTTTCCTTCAAAGAAAAAAAATAAAAAAGTTGTTCATGCAAAAAAAGAGAGAATTTTCATTGATATCTCTGTTGATATTTTCAGCTTAAAAGGAACCCATATTTAGCATAGTTCCATATTTTCAGGAGCATGTAGAGAACAAAAATATGTGTAAATCTCAAATCTGATCATTGCCCTTTTATATGCATAGATCATTACCTTTAATGTCAGCTGGAAAATCCCACAGAATAGGAGCAGTTAAACATCACAATGTAATTCGCGAATTAAATGATGAGAGTTGCTCCCCTTCATTTTTAGGACCTGCGCGACAACAGATAGGAGCTGCTCCCCTACCATTTATCTCTCACAATTTAGGATCTGCGAGACAACAGAATATGAGAATATGAGCTGTTCCCCCTTCATTTATGTCTGCTAAAAGTTGAGCTTGTGATTATGGTGTGAGCTTGAGCACGTGATAATTGCAAATTTTAGACTGGGTTATTTCCGACTGGGTTATTTCTGTCTAGGCTTGAGCAATAATTGACAAACTTAACAAAGTTGAGCCTGTGATTGGGTTATTTTTGTCCACACTTCCATTTCTGACTGTGATTGGGTTATTTCTGTCCACACTTTTAGCAAAGTTATTTCTGTCAACTTTAGCAATTATCATCCATATTTCTGGACACACAAACGAAGTGTGGACTTAACAAAGTTGAGCTTGTGATTGGGTTAACAAAGTTGAGCACATAATCATAAGTCTGGGCTTGAGCAATAACTTTTAGCAATAATTGCAACTTTTAGCAATCTCAAAATATAGTTAACAACTTAACAAAGAAAATTCATACATTGTTTTTATCTTTCATGGATTATGGTGTGGGCTTGAGGACATGATAATTGCAAATTTGCTCTCTCCTGGGTTATATGGACCATTTGAAAAATTATGAAGTATGCAAACATGTTATCCTAGCTCCATATTGACTGACAGACATACTTGTATACTTAGCTACATATCAATGTGACATGCCAATCAAAGACTCAAATTTAGGTTCCTTGAGGTATCTCTGGCTTTACCTGGTTCAAAATGGCCTTTTAAGCAAGCTCCAAGTCGAGCGTCAGAATCTCCCATTCATCCTCACTATTGGGCTCTATATTAACAAATGCAGCTTTAGGTATATTACCTTCTGCTTTCACTCTAACTTCATTACAATCAGGCAGCAAAGTACACCATGCAAATCACTCCACAATCTACAAAAATGTAAGCTGGATGAAAATTCGAATATAAATAAGAAGCAAAGGTTGATTGAAATTAGGAAGAGCAACCATCAAATAATTCTAATACTTAAGGGTTTGTAACTCATTCTAATTTTTATAAGGCTGACACACACACACACACACATGCATGCACGCACGCATGCACCCACCAATTAACCAAATTACAAAATTCAAGTGAGGCCAACAATCGAACACATACCGCTCATGAAACAGAATTGGAACCTGGCTTGATAATTCGAAGAGTTCGGCTTCGCATGGTAAGATATTCATACGCCTCCTAAAATGTAGAATTAGGGTGTAAACAGATAAAACATATAAGCAAGTTAATATACCCCATCAAAATGTAGAAACTTGCTTATTGGTGTAAACAGAATACACAAATTATCAAGCTTACCCAATGAAAACCTCCCGTGTGAGAGCACGACCAAAATTCTGTCAGAATGAGGTATTCTGTCAAAATAAACATTAATATATTATGTCAAAATACCATTAATATATTCTGTCAAATCATTGGCCTCATTTTGAGGCAACCAAAATTAATATACTCATTTTGATGGTGTAAACAGAATACACAAATTATCAAGCTTGATGTTAATATACCCCATATAAGATAATGTGTATATGAAAATGACCCAATGAAAATTCTGAACTTGGAAAAAAAATATACCGTTCTGGTATTCACTATATAAGAATTGATGAGTGTCAACAGAATACACAATGTTCATAGCATGCGTACATGAGGAATACTATGCCATGACCTGTTATCAAATCATAATTTTTTTCTTTCCATCATCTCTATTTTTGGGTTCACAAATTATCATAGTCCCAGCAAGATTCAATTTTTCTACCTCCAAATCTCATCAAAACCAAAATGCATGTAGGAAAAAAATCAATAAACCATGATCACAGGACTTGGTTCACAAATTACCAAAATGTGACTTCCCCCAACCAACATTTTGAGAACTTTGCAGGCTGTTGATAGCAAAAATAAAGACAACAAAAAGAACCAACACTAAAAGTAAAGACCACTTTTAATATTCATTAATCTTGATTGTATAACAAAATGCATGTCATGTGTTACATGGAATGTAGCAAATCTTATCCATCTTTCCATTGTCATGCGAGTCTAGCCCTGGATCACATCCAGGCAGGTGATCTCTTGCATTTCCTTTCCATGCATCCTCAAAGCCAACCAACTCATCTTAAAATAGTAAGTATTATTATTAGAAGAAGAAATCATATGTTTAGATCAAGGTTGTCTGCGTAAATCAAGGTTTAAGTATGTGTAATATATATTGCAGATTTATGTATGTGTAATATATGTCTGCGTAAATCAAGGTTGTATTAGTGTGTAAATAATCGTGTGTTGTATTAGTGTGTATGTGTGTCCATACCTAACACATATACATATGGACAACATACACATGATTCTGTCTTCAGTGTAGGTAACTAAAATAGATGGCATCAATCTATGGCCATCAAAACCACCTAAAACCCAAAAAATTGGGTAGGTACATTTATGTGTTTTATGTAGTTTTGCAGATTTATGGGCATAGACAATAATTTTTAGCAAGTTGGTTTTGTACCATGACATCAATAATTTGTTCTATGACATCAAGTTGGTTTTGTATTGGCAACAAAGAATGGACTCTGTGAGAAAAATTATATGACAAAACTTAAAATGTATAGTTGGCACATATTAGTTTGATATTGGCACAAATGAGAAAACTTAAAATTACTCACAAACTTGATGCATGCATCAATGAATAGGTTTTGTATTGGCACAAATGTATAGAACTTGATAAATCAATGCTTTCAGAAATATATCAAAGAAGATGCGAACTTGATACATCAAAGAAAATAACATCAAGTTGGATGTTTTAAGATACATTCCAAGACTTTTTCATCATGTATTATGCAAGTTAGATAACAGTTTTTAACACCAAAGACATCCCCAACAAAGGGGATGTAATTTTTAGAGACTAAATGACTTTTAAACTTGCATATTTAAAAAATGTTTTAGAGACTTTCTAATCATTCACTCCAACTTGCAGTAAACTCATTAAACTCTTTAAATGACATGTAAACTTGCATAATTAGAAACTGTTTTTTGTTTGGGATTCTTCGTTGGGGATGTAATGCAGGTTAATTTGCAGGTCATTCACTCTCTAAAACTGCAGATCATTCACTCTCTTAAAATATGCAACGATGCAAAAAAAAATTCAGTGCAATAATTCAACTTTACCGTAGTAAACTGAACAAACACCTGAAATCAAAGGACCAAGTAGTAAATAGCAAGAAGGGGATATGGAACACAAACAATCAGAACTATGCAGGAGTAAGTAAAATCGAGGCTCGGCACAACAACAAAGAGCCAAACTACATATAGAATAGTGAAGGGCCCAACATTTAATCGCCAAGACCAATGCATGTGCCTGAAAAATCCACAACCTACACGACCTTGCTGTCGATGTGTATCCTACCATTTCAAATGAGTTCTCTCTGTTAAATGAGTTCCATATGAGTGTGGAATTCATTTAAATGAATTGCACCCTGTTAAATGAATTTGATAGCCATAGCAAATCAATTTGACTGCATGAATGAGTTTGGAATTCCATTGGAACTCAATTTCATTTGGAACTCTGTTAACATGGTTAAATGAATTTCACCCTGCTAAATGAATTTGACTGCATGTTAAATGAATTTCCCCATGTTAAAAGAAAAATGTACATATGAGTGACTCATATGTATTTAACATGGCATTTAATAAGGTGATCAAAATGGCATTTAACATATATGCAATGTTTTCCATTCAGTCACTCATATGTACATTTTTCTTTTCATTCCAAACAAAATGTGCTGTTTGTTTGGAATGTATCATCCAACCTCACTTAGTTCATACTGAGTTTGGAATGTATTGTCCGTTTGAAAACATTCAGTCACTCATAAAAACATTTGATGATATGGCAATTTGAAACATTCCCTTTGAAACAACAAACAACAAATGACTTCCCATTCAAAACAAAATCCTATATAAGTTTGTACATTTTGGATTTTCCATTCAAAACAGTGTAGGAAATTAGTTAGCAACACAACAAAATTGATAAATGAGAACACACCCATATGAGTGTAAAAATTCAGAACATTCAATTTGAGGTTCTAATTTCATTCTGATAATCCAGAACATTAAATTTGAATGTCATTTTGATAAATTTGATGACTTCAAATCCAGAACATTCAAATATGACTTCAAACCCAGAACATTCAAAATGACATCAAATCCAGAACAATAACTCAATTTGATAAATTAGAACTCACACATATGAGTGTAGATAACATTCAAATAACATTCCATTTGGGGAACATTCAAATTAGAACTCCAAAATGTAAAACCATGGTCAGAACAATAACTTTGGATTAACAATAACTCCAAAATGTTAATCCAATGTTATCTACACTCCAAAATTGCAAATGGGAAAGTTAACAATGTTATCTACACAGAAATGTTATCTAAACAGAACTTTAGCAAATTGACATAACTTTAATAATGTTATATACACAGAAATGCATATTCCTTATCCTATCTTATTAGCTTTTTCCTGGCCATCCACCTGAACACTCTATTTTTAGATACAACCATTTGTTAAGAGCTAATAAGTGCATACCCCAACTTCTGTCTCGGGTGATTCACAACAATTTTTTTGACAGAAATTCTATAGTTCAAGCTTTTTTACGATCAATATTTTGACAGAAATTCTGGACATTTCAAAAATTTGACAGAAATTTGATTTGCGACATTCAGTTCTAGATTTAGGCCAAGGGTTTGGATGCAGACTACAGTAGGAGGAGGAATAGAAGAAATGAGCAAAATGCAAATATGTTGGTCTTCTCTCATTGCAACATGATGTCATTACACATTTTGTTGAATGACATTGATCAGTCATTTGATGTTCTGTAGTTAAGCCATACTTGTTGTATTTTAGTGTGCAGGGTATTCATTTGGTGTGATCGATAATGGACATCATGGTCAAAGACTGAGAGCAATAAGCCACAGAAAGATGAAGAAAACATACGAAAATTCACAGAAACGTATGCGAAGATAGTTATATGTTGGAACACTAATTTTTAAAGTTTGACAACAAACAATAATTATACATGTAATATGAAATTTCAAACTGATACTATTCCAATAACTGATACTATTATTCATGATGGTCAGAATAACTCAATAATTATTGCAATCCTTGCTTTTGTTCTTGCGAATAACTCGATACTATTATTCATTATGGTTATAGATGGTTATAGATGGTCAGTATCAGTTATTGAATTTCACCCTTTAAAATTTCATTTGCGAAGATAGTTATAGATGGTCAGATGTCTTTTTTGTTGCTGCAAGGATCGCAAGGTGAACGGGGAACAAAAGCAAGAACTGATACTATTGCAAAAGGGGGGAAAAATTTTACGGCCCACCTGCAGTAGAAAATTCCCACACACACGGGAATCGCTGAAGCACTGGAGCCGATGGCTTCCTCTGATCAGGTGTCAGCTTGCTGTGGTCTTCAATCACTGTCGTCTCCATCTTCGATCTCCGACATCTCCCTCTTCGATCACCATCGTCTTCCTCAGATCCGAGTCCTTCTTCCTCAGATCCGTCGGACATCATCGTCGCCTGCTCTGAACATCGTCGTCCTGCTCTCCGATCGTCGCCCTGCTCTTATGGGAATTCATCCCGTGGGTCTGTGGTTATTTGGGGGAGAGAGATCATCCTGTGGTTATTTGGGGGATAGAGATAGAGAAAGAGAGATGCCCTAAATTTTGGGCGGCCTGTGGGGGGGGAGAGATCATCCCGTGGGTCTTTGGGGGAGAGGGAGAAAGAGAGATGCCCGATGGTTTTTCCAAAGTTATGGGTATTCAAAATTTTAAGTTTTACAATCAAATCCCCCCAAAATTCAAATGCTTTCCCCCCAAAACTTTCAAACTCAATTTCTCTTCACTTATCCAATTTCTCTTATCTTATCCAAATTCTCTTATCTTATCCTCTTAATAACATCCCTCAACCCAATTTCTCATCTCTTATACAAAAACTCTTATCCAATAACCCATGATAACATCCCTGTTTTATAATATAGATATATATATATATATATATATATATATATATATATATATATATATACATATAAATAATGGAGTGGTATTGGTATATGTATGAATGTCGTGTTACGTATATAGAATATTCTAATATGTGTATTGAGTCTCACTCAAGCTTGAGTGGGTATACTCCAAGTATATTGAATGTATTATTGTAGTTTGAATATAGCAATGCTTGATGTATGTATGGTGATAGAAGTGTTTGTGCCTGGTTGAGTTACGCACATGATTGTGGGTCGCTACACCAGTATATAGTTATAGGTGTTGGTCTTGTGGTATAGCTAATTACTAAGGACTTGCCCGTGTGAACATATGTGTACTAGCTAAACTAGGTGCATAGGTGTGCTAGTTATATAATGATATGATTAGTATACGTAAATGAAAAGTTAGCGTGTATGGGTGTGCACCATGCACGGGTAAATATGTGCTTAGTTATAGGTTTTGATGACTATGATATATGTGGTGTGTCGTAAATACAGTTATAGGACCGTATGCGATGAGAATATATGGTGAACTATTTGCATGCATTGAATGACTATATAATGAGTGAAATATGGTAGTAGTGTATATATATTAGATATAGTAAAATTTGACTTAAAATGGTATGGTGTGACTGCTCATGTGGATATGCTTAGTATTGGATGTATATTAGGAAATATTAGAGGGTAGTATACCCTTGATGTTTGTGCATAGGTAGCTACATATAGGTAGAGCAATGATTGTATTGGCTAAGTGTGAGACAATCCTTATATGAGTATCTGAACTATTGTTTTGTGAGTAGTAGTATATAAGGGATGTATGTTTATATATATTTGATTGAAATACATGTATGAATTTGACTGACTATAATAGGTATAAGTGTATAATGTACGTGAATATATATAAATGTATATATGTGTTGGTAGTATTAATGTTTGACTACCCAGTGCATATATAAGCACTTGTAATGACTATACCTGGTTGAAATATTACATGACTTGATTGGGGTAGTTATTAGAGCGACTAGATATATTAGAAAGTCCGAGGACGGACTTTATTCTAAGGTGGGGAAGATGTAACGACCACTTTTCGTGGTGCGTAGTTCGTGCACGTGCTTTTGTCCGTGCACGTGTTTATTTTAGACTTTATTTGCTTGTGAACACTTTTGTGTGATATGCCGTTGTGAACGTCTTTGAGAGTATTAAATAGTGGCACTAATTTGGAACGACGTTTCTCGAGTCGTTTTTCCACAATTTAAACTTATTCGATGAGACGTGACGATTTTCACTTTTGACGGGAAACGTTTCTATTTTTAGTTTCGTCGTCCGACGTCAAAATTGGGATCCGTCTTCTTAGTTAGCTCACATTCGTCATTACGATCACCCTGATATTTATTTTATAATTTTTGGAATTTATTTGACCACTTTTATATTTTAAACAAGTTTTATATTATTTTTAATAATTAATCTATAAATTATTTTCGGCCAAATAAAATTTATTTGAGTTTAAAACGTTTTAAAGAATTTTTGAGCCAATTTCCAGCTCATTTGGACCAAGTCAAATCCTTGGGTGAGTTGGAGAAGTTGAATTTCAAATTTTAAATTATTTTAAACTTCTAATCCTATTAGATTTAGCCATAGACCAAGTCAACCCATCTACACTATATAAACAACCTCTAGGAAGACCCATTTTCGCAAGAAATTAGCCTAGCCTCTTCCAAAACTCAGATTTGACATTGCGACGATTCGTCGCAACGTTGCGACGTTCAGCCCCCGCACGACCGAAGGAAACGGCCCCGTTCCCCCGCTCCGACCGAAGCCCCACCCCGCATCCTAGCAGCTCCGCACGCAGCAGCTCCGCACCGCTCCGTTCCCTCGGTCTGACCGAGGGATTGGCCCGCACCCGCTTGTCGCCCCGCTCGGCACCGTCGCCCGCTTGTCACCCCGCATCGCTCCGCATCTGACCGAGGCGCCCGCCCGCACCGTGCGCTTGCCGCTTCGTTGCAACGTTGCAAACGTTGCAACGCATTGTCGCCCGCAGCGACCGACGCTCCTGACCGGTCTGACCGAAGGATCTCCCCGCACCCGCTGCTGCGACCGACCCAAATCGCTGCACAGCCCCGTTTCCCCGCAGCGACCGATAGGATCTCCCGCATTGGCTGAGTACGACCGAGAGCCACTCGTCGCAACCCCGCATCCGTCGCACCACTTGCCTCCGTGGGCCCCCCAAGTTATCCAGAGGTATTGTGGGTCCCCCAAAGGTCCCTAGGACTACTGTGGGCCCCACCTAGGTGCGTTCTCTTCGACGACTTGCCGCGTACGACGTCGTCGCACGTCGTAGCCCGTCGTCGCACGTGCGAGCTTTGGAATCTGGAATCGTCGCCCCGGTTGATTGCTCTGAAATTTCCAGCGAGGAATCTAATTGGAATCTTGACTTGGAGCGCGATCTTTTATTCCAACCCCCGGTGTCGCTACCCGACGCCAGTGTAGCTTTCGCGTCGTGTTGAGGTAACGTTTTGCACCCCTCCCAACCCAATTGCATGTTAACCAAGACTAAAATCAGTATTTTTAAAGTATTTTAAATGTTTTAAATTCACTAATCAAGATTAATAATATGGACTTTAGGCCGGTGGACTTGTGCACGTAGGATAATTGTGATTTTGGACTCATTGGACGGTGTGCTCAGACGTCGTGCTTGCAGGCAAGTGAAACTTGCCAACTCTTGTGTAGGGCCATGTTTTTAGGCCACTTTCTTGGTCCTAGCATAAAAGAGACTAGTCAGTGAAATGATAGCTGGCTAGACGCCTACTTGATCTAGTTTGACAACGAAACTAGATCCGTCACCTAATTGATCTAGCTTGACAACGAAGCTAGATCCAACTCTTTAAACTTGTTGTTCATGCAAACTAAACTATCACGTTTACTTTCCTTATCTGTACGCACTTTTAACTGTCATGCATCGCATCTTACATGTCATCCAAGTTGATTGTTGCATTCGTAGCACACGCTACAAAACTTGTACTCCTTGAAAACTACTTCCGGGTGAAACGGGCCTCATGTGTTGGTCAAAAGCCAATGCCCGGGTTCCCTGGACCGGCTAGGTGCACCCCTACGCCATACTTGTTTAAAACACTTCCTGGCTCGTGGTCCAGAAGCGGGCCTCATGTGTTGGCTAAAAACCAATGCCCGATACACGTGGAGGGGTAGGGATAAACGATCACTTGAGCTAGGAGCTGGCCGTGCAGCCACTCTAGCCAAAAGGCGGAATCCCTGTGCACGAGGTGCTTACTTTTCTTGTCTTGTATTTGTCTTGTGAATGATTCATGCAATACTTGTCATCCATGCCATGTTTAAATACCATGCTCGTACCTTACTTTACTTTACCTTACCTGTTGCACTCATTACTTTAACTGCCATGTCATTGCATCATGCTAGAACTGCTAGGTTGCTTTACTTTTACCTACCTTCAGTTTCCTTGCACAAGTCTCTTGTAGACTTGCTGACATGTGCCCCTTGCTCTTTTGGGTGTCACATGTTAGACCCTGAGCCAGAGACCGTTGCTGAGTACGTGGTGTTTTGCTGACGCTGAGTCTGAGTCCATGATTGCCAGGAGGATTTTGGTGGACACCGATGACCATTCTTTGAGTCTTTGTTGAGCTTTATTTTGTTTTAGGCCTTTTGTTAGTTATTGGTGCGTAGCACCGTCGTTTGTACTTTGTACTTTTGTTGGCCATGTTTGGGCCTTTAGTCTCTTTTTCTTTCAGCCTGGTGGCTTTTCTGCGATGTTGGAATTTATATTTATGGATATTCTGAGATTATTCTTTTGTCTCATTTTATTATTATTATCTTGGTTCGCTCGCATTGCAAGGACCTGCAGTTTTAAATTTGATTGACGCTTATCGGACTTGCAGCTTTGTAGCTTCAAGTCTGAGCGGACCTTCTCACGCTTCGCCTCCATATTTTTGGGAAGCGGGGCGTGACAGCCATATATACCATAGTCACCAAAACTTATAACTAGGCACTTACTTACCCGTGCATGGTGCACACCCACACACGCTAACATTTCATTCATATATATATATACCAATCATACCATTTCCAACTCAACACAACAACACACCTGGTTTAGCTAGCACACATACGTTCACACCGACAAGTCCTTAGTAATTAACTATACCACAAGATCAACACCTATAACTATATACTGGTATAGCGACCCACAATCATGTGCGTAACACAACCAGGCACAACACCCTTATTACTATACATACATCAACCATCGTCATATGCAACTACAGTCATACATAACAATATACTTAGAGTATACCCACTCAAGCTTGAGTGAGACTCGAAACACGTACCAGAAAACTTATATACATAACACGGTATCTATACCAATTCCAATACCACACTCTAATACATTTACATCTACCAACATAACCACATACATACTAAAATATCAATCACTATATTTAGTCAAGTCACACTCACATAATTAAATCACTTTACATACCATAATAATAGTACAGACCTCAGCACACGTATAATTATAATACTTTCCCTAATACATGCATTCACCGTATAGTCACGCGCATGTAACTCATATATTCACACCATATTCTACTACTTATAATTAGTATACCAATACATCTACACATACATAGTTACGGTATGCAATAGTCGTGTATACCTCATGGTATACACGCATACGACATCCCGTAAAAGCAAGCAATACCAATCAAAATTATAATCCTATTACCATATGTATATTACCTATAATTCATGCAGCAATCCATAACTACTTACGTCTAAGCACAATACGTATCTACGTACGAGCACATACTCACACGTACAAGCACACAGGTCATATAATAGGCCCACTCGCTTAACTATACATACACCTATTATTATTGCTCCCATCAAACACATAGCTTTACCAACATATTATTTCAAGCATTATAAGCATCTCCGACTACATACGTCTCATTAAATAATCCAACACTGATTCATATACTCAAACGTTCCTAGAGTGGAATAGCTATCCTTACTCACACTTATCAATACTAATACCCATACAACTTCATAACATCATGAATAACTCTGAGTATGTATATATCACACAATAGGCAATCATTAATATACTACCGGGAGTACACTCATTCAAGCCCACATACTCAACTTAGGTACAAGCACCACGACGACATCACAAGGTTCCAATGGCCTACTAACAAATTTGGGTTGACACAGACATAGACGGGCACTAAAGCCTAAACAATAGAGGAAGACCTAGGTCGAAAGCGTGACGAGGGAAGGATCGATAAGCACGAGTTCAGATAGGACGAATACAAGGTGACAACTTGGTTAGGAACAGCGACCCACTTGTGAATGTTTAGGTAGAGGAAAGGGAGGTGTAGCGATACTTTTATAGGATACAGAAATAAAATAGTGTAAGTAACATAAGCTAAAATACGGGGAAATTGAAAACTGCCGTACGTCAAAAGTTGGAGTCCTCATCTGTATAAAAATATTTGGAGATCGATAAAACAAGTTGTTCGAAACAAGTTTAAGTGAAATATACATAGTAAGAGAAAATGGTTTATTGGCTTATCGAAAGCTATTTTAAAAAGTAAATTATTCACACGAATATTAAGGACGTAGTTTTAGAAAATATTATACGGCAGTGATTTAATAATGTTGGCAAAAGTAGTGTTCTCGTTTAGTTCATGTGGGCCTTAGTAGTGTGGGCCTTAGTAGTGTTCTCGCTTCTGTTGCTTTGTGAAGCAATGCATTACATTGTCAAACCATATGTTCCGGCTCCTTGATGCCTCGCATGCTTTTATTCGCTCCCACTGACCTTGAAAACTCTCTGGTCGATTCATATAAGTTCGTTCTTCTAAATCACATTTAGAAAACAGACTATACATGAATGCTCCAGTTTTCATGGTCATCATGAGCATTAACATCGAGTTTGGTCCTAGTAGATTTGTACACATCTGCTGGTGAGACAGTTTCATCATAATCCATTTATAGGAGTTAGGATGATAGCCATTCTTAATCAACATAAGATGTACTTCACTATTTTCTTTCTGCACCAATCTTCTGTCTTGAAGATTTACTCGCAGCCAATAAGAAACACGTTCTTTAGGCATGTAAACTAAAGTCCATACTTTATTTACGTGAACGAAACTTTTCTGATTGCATCAAGCCATTTCATAGAGTCACTACTCTGAATGGCATCTTGGTAGTTGTCTAGGCCATCATCGACTATGATGTCTAACTCGACTCTTCGTCTCACGAGACTCAAGTAATCCTTTAACTTCTTAACGATTGATTTAATGAATATCTTATCGATAAGGTCCTCATAGAACCTTATCAAAACCTAGACATTACTATCTTGAACTTAACCCAGAGGGAAGATTGTAACTCAGAGTCACTTTTCATACATCGCACAATGTCTAACAAAGTGCGATTCATGCTCTCTAACACACCGATGTGTTAAGAGACTTGATTTGAGAGAAAATCACATTTTCTTTTTAATTTATGCAATATTTATACATCTAAGAATTCGAGTTTTCGATCTGATCGAAGCAGTTCAAATACTTCTGTCATTTTGATCTCTATTTTATCAAACTTGTGTTTCATCATGAACATGTGTCGTAATAAAATAAGAATAACGTATCCTAGCTAATTTAGACTTGGGTCTGGGTACATCCGTATGTACCAGACTACGAGTTCAACAACTCATTCTCCCAATGTCTTACAGAAGGAGTTTTGGCCATCACACCTTAGAGACAGGATTTATAAGCGTTTATAGACTTCATAATACGAGAGGTCAGACCCCTCTTTATGCGACTTGTGAAGCTTAGTCTCTTCGGTACTGCCTAGTCTATTTAGCCATAAAAGATTTGTTATTATCTTGCATATTCATGTATTAACATTTAATACATTATCGTTATACAAATTACTCACATAAAACATTGCTTCAGAAACAAGGTGACGACATTCGTCAAAAATGTGTTTGACTTCCTACATGGTCCAAGAAACAACAATTGTTCCTCTTTCCAACACGTAGACAATCTATTCTCTTTTGTATAACGGTTATCCTGAAGCCGTGACATCAAATAAGTCACATTTTCAGTTCCTCCTACTATTGCCTTTACTAATGATAGATAAGACTTTCTTTCTCAAATGACTTTCCTTAATGCCTTCTTTCTTTTCTAAATCTCATTTAGATATTACGCGTCTCAACAAAAATAATAGACATGCAGACATCTCCTGTATCCAAACGCTTGAGCTTTGCAACCTTGAGTGTGCTCAACAAGTTGCTCGTCTCAAGATCCGGTTGGGATACATAGTCTTGCACCATTCATGCACTCATCTTCGATTCAAACAATTTAATCGAAGTTTCGAACTTTGCGGATCGAAACCATTTTCCATACAATCTTGAGTGTGCTCAACAAATCGTATGGAGAAACATGCTTTGAACATCGATATGTTCAACCTGCCCCTCATAGAGGCGAGTGATAGGTAGTGTGCATTTATTTTGTTGGACCTAGTGCTTAAGGAAATCATTGTCCTTAAGCATGTGCTTAAGAAGGTTATTTTAATGTCAATGAGAACATAGTTTATCCTATCAATTAGAATTTAAGTTGATATTCCATTAATCAATCATTAGGACCAGTTAACTTATTCTCTTAGAAAATTATGTTTTTGATTCCATCGGTAAACATATAACTATCCTAGTTTAGCATATGTTCAATTTTAAATATAGATAGAATAGATTTTATCTAACTATATCCTCCCACTATTTTTGCGATCATTTTAAGCCACAATAATGAACAATTTAACAAATTAAAGTAATGAAAAAGAGATCCACCACCCTAAGCCTCACAACCTTGAGTTTGCTCAACAAATTTCTTTACTCTGCGATTAGTAGATGATTCTTCATCAAGCATATCATATATGATTCTTTTATTGGTTTTTACCCCTAGCCACTTATGATCATGAGTGTGCTCATCCAAATCACAATGACTAGTCCAATCGGACCCTTGTTTTCGTGTCTAGCTTAACTTACGCCAGCGCTCGGTGTATTCACGACACGACGGTTTGGGTCAAGTCTAGACTACATCTCATGCATTGAGAAGTTGGTTTCCATAAAGGGTCTATGGCATAGCTTGAGTGTCACACCCCGCTTCCCTAAAATGGAGGCGAGACGTGAGAAGGTCCACACAGACGTGGAGCTGTGAAGCCACACGCCTGATAAGCGTCAAATCTGAATATATGCAGGTCCCTGTAAGTGCAAACGGAACAACAATAATAATAACATGGCAAGGAGACTGATATAAGTTAACCAATCTCAGAATTTGTCCACAACAAAATTCAACATCACAGAAAAAGCCACCAGGCTAAAAGAAAGAGTCTAGGCCCCAAACATGGTCAACAAAAGACAACACGAACAAAGTATTGGTGCTACGCACCGACAACTAAAGTAGTCTAAACAACAACGCAAACAGTCTCTACGACTGATCTCCCGTGTCCTCAAACTCCTCGATGAACGCGGGCTCTGACTCAGCGTCAGCGAACACCACGTCCTCAGCAGCAACCTCAGGCTCAGGGTCTAACATGTGTCACCCAAAAAAGTAGAGGGCACATGTCAGCAAGTCTAAAAGACTTGGGCAAGGAAACTGGAAGGAAGGTAAACTAACAACCTAGTAGTTATATTATGATGCAAAGCATGGCAAGTTTAGTATGGAAGTAGCAAGTAAGGTAGCAAGTAGCAAGTAACAAGTATGGCATGGATGACAAGTTTTACAAGTATAAACACGGACAAGTACAAGTCAAGTAAATCACGTCAAGTAAACACGTCAAGTAAACACGTCGTGCACAGAGATTACGTCTTCTGGCTTGAGTGGAGGATCAGGCCAACTCGTACACTCAGTTGATCGCCTATCCCTACCCCTCCACGTTTATCGAGCCAGGGCATTACCCCCGAACACGTAATGCTCGCTTCTGGATCACGAGCCAGGAAGTGTTTTTGGCATAGGGTTGTGCCCGCTAAAAGCAGGTGCCTAGCCGGATCAAGTAGTACAAGTAATGTAGCGTGTGCTACGTATGCAATGATCAACATGGATAGCATGACCTGTACCGATAATTGATCTTAAACATGGCAGATAAGATGCATGGATGACAAGAAGTGCAATTAATTAAAAGTAGTCGGATCTAGCTTCGTTGTCAAGCTAAATCCTGAAGTTTGCGCCGAGGTGAGTATCATTTCGTCGCCTAGTCTCTTTTATGCCTAGAACAAGCAAATGGCCTAAGGCATGGCCTAAAACCCTAAGTGGCAAGTTTCACTTGCCTGGCACCAAGGATGACGATCAACGAGGCATGTCACAAAATGTTAACCTACGAAGATGGGGTCGCTGCCATGGCAAAACAACATCAGAACAATAACCAATCCAGAAGTATAATCGAATCTACAACGTCTAATATCTATTTTTATTAGGGTTTAACAAAATCACCATGTGGGTTATGAGAATATTAAAGGGTCGTTTCACTAACCGTATCGTAGCAGAAGAACGATGCCGAGCAAGCACGGCAACGGAAGAACGATCCGGGGAACTATGGCTCAGATCTGGAAATGGGGGAAAATCTGGAGAAATTGGGATTTGAGGGGTTTTGGGGTTTGCCGGCGGCCTAAGGGAGGTGGCCGGCGTAAGAATGGCGAGAGGGAAGCTTCGAGGAGGAAGGAAATGGCTTGAGGAATGTTGGAGAATGATTTGGGGAAGAAATGGGCTCAGAAGAATAAAGAAAGAGAAAAAGGATCGAAGGATTTAAATAGGAAATGAAAAGGCGGCGGAAATGAAACCTAGGGTTTCGGGGTCGATTAGTCGGTCAAAGAAGAGTTGTTAGTTCGAGAACTAGTCGGTCGGTCGACCAACTGTGACCGACTAAAAGCAAACAGTAACTCAGGTCGTCAAAATGGTCAATGAACCAGTCGGTTAAAGAACAATGGC
>JAULAV010006816.1:0-28445 GCA_030789695.1 Scilla litardierei | reverse complement strand
CGGCCGCCTCCCCCGGATCTCCATCCGCTCCTGATTCTCCCGCAGAAGCCTTTCGCGCTCGGCGGTGAGGAAGCGTAGTTGTCGAAAAATGGCTTCCTCGTGCAGGCGATCGGAGGAGTGGCGCAGGCGAGGCGGACTGCCTCCTCCCGGTGGGGACCTGGCCAACAACGGGCCCCGCCCGTCCCCGAGCCGCCGGCCCATCGCCGTCACCTCCAGGATTTCACTGTTGCCTTCGTTCTCCCTCCTCAGCCTTTCGCGCTCCGCGATGATGAAGCGGAGCTGGTGGCGGGCGGTTTCTTCGTCCTGGTAGGCCCTCCTGGCGGTCTCGGCCGCTTCGTCCAAATGCCTTTGCGCGGTGGCCGCTTCCTCCTGGCGCCTCCACAGCCGCGTGACCTCCATTTCCTCTTCCAGGAACTTCTGCTGGGCCGCAACCTCCTTGGCGAGCACCCTGTCTCCCCCTCCTCCTCGAACTGAGGGTGGAGATTCCGTCTCACGTTTGGGGGCTCCGAGCGGCCGGGCGGTGGCTCCGCTCCCGCCGCCGCGTAGCCTCCCATCACCTGAATGACGGCCTCGAAGATCTTCAGGATTACGCGGGCCGAAGTATGGTCTGTCTCGGCGCCTATCCCCGGAGGGGGGTCGGGCGCCGGGGTGATTAGTAAAGAGAGTGGCTCCTGACCCACGGGATCCTTGCCGTGATCAGGGTTCCGAGTGATTGGCTTGGAGTCTAACATGGGTGTGACCCTTCGGTTCCCACAGAATTGTTACGAGGTGGAACTCGCGTACAATGAATTTGTATTGAGGGGAACCAAGGGCACGGTGGTTATATTGATACGAGGGTTTAGGTGAGCTATTTAACAAGTGATTAGTGGGGTGAAGAGGCTAGACTTGCCGCCGGGGGTGGCCACGGAGTCAAATCTCACCGGACACGGCGGAAGAAGATCGGGTGGCGGGAGCCAGAGGTTGACGTCGACCAAGGGGCGAGCTTTCCTGCACCAAGAGTAACTTGTCAGAAGGGCGGGGTTGGGATCCAACCCTTAGCCCCTCCGATGCCTAAGTCAGTAATAGGGCTTAAAACGGGGGCTAGGCACGCCGGTCGGACTGAGGGTGTGTCGACCGTACGTGTCGAGCTATAAGTGAGAGAACAAAGATGTGGACGACCTTTGCCTTCGTGTGTGAATAATGGATTGAGAGAGAGAATTTGCCAACCCCCTCGCCATCAGAAGTGAGGAGGTATTTATACCTGACGAGAGATGACTAGGTGGGGCTGACCTGGCATGCTGATTCGACGTGCTGAGCTGGCTCGGTTGTCAGCGGAAGCTTCGGACGAGGATGTCAGGAACAGGAGTGCCTGCCCTGCTTTTGTCAGACGGCGTAACGGCCAGGGGCACTTTTGTCAGGATGGCAGGGCCGAAAGCATTAAGTGTCAGGGGGCTCAGCGGCCAGGGGGCGCTTTGTCAGATGGTCGGGCGGCGTTAGTGTCAGTCGTGTCCTTACACTAGGTTGTTTGTCGTATGTGATGAACTAAAGGTCTGGCTATGCTATCCCCGGCACCGTGGTTCATGGGGACCAGCCGGGTCGACCTGCTCGGGGGTTGTCCGGCCCGGCCGCGCCCCTTTTTGGTCGCGGGTCGTGGGCCGCTGGCAAGGAGGGATATGCACATGCCTACGTCGGCATCCCCGGCGGCACTGCCTGGGCGCTCCCCAAGCGCACTGCCCCTGGCGGTCCGAGCAGCTGCGGTTGTACGCCTCGGCCGGGAGGGGGGAGTGCTGCAAGGTGCGCCCATTCCCGTGTAGCCTCGGACCTCCGGGATGGCGGCCCTTTCGTGCAGGGGTGAGTTAATGGGGTATGTCAGCGGATCTGGGCGGGTGTCGTATTCCTACGATCTTTAGGTCGTAACAAGTATCAATGATGGTATCAAACCATCAATGCGGTTGCTTGGATTGTAAATGCAGGAATTGGACATTAACCCCATGTTTTTCTCTCGTTTATCCCCGACGATGAATCCACACACACTCTTCTCGTAGTTTTGTCGGTTTCGCATGTGCACCACATTCTCTCTGGATTTTTTTTGTGCACTATGCACATGTTATATTTGGGACTCTTTGAGTAGACATAACTGCGATTGACCATCTTATTGTTCGATTATATTTTTTCCCTTCTTTCTGCAAAAGAATAGAGCAGAAATGAAGCAACGTTTTGTCTCGTAAAATAAAAAAAATAAAAAATGGCCTTTACTCCTACTGATAGTGTCTTGCTGCCAACTGGCGTGCCAATTTTTGACCAAGAATTCCATCGTTGTAAATTATCTTTAAAATCTATATTAAATGCATAAGTTGCTAATTTGTTGTTTGGCGACAGATCTTTAAAAAAATGATTATGTACGTTTCTGAGAATTCAATTATTAAAACATGTTATGGATCATCAATCTGGAGAGGAGTCCACAGCTCTTTATTTATAGTGGAAGGAAGAGCGTACAAGGATATGGTACAATAGATACGATCGTATCCTATGGATAAGACATAATCCTAATACAAATACTCGTCAACATCTGTTTACGACACTCCCCATTATCCAGCAATAGGTGTGGACTCTGCTCATGAATACTTCAGGATTCTAAGTGTTATAGGAGTCGCACATTGGGTGGATACTTACGGATCCTGAGTTGATGGGGTTTAACTCGTTAAAAACTTTGGCTATGGAAAACCCTATGTGAAAAACTATAGTTAAGGAAAAAGAGTACAAACGCTCTCTAACTCCCCATGATCTGTGCAAGCGTTCAGGATTTCAGATCTCTTAGGCGTCTCATACTAATTTTCTGCACAAACTTCCTAAAGGTAGCAGTAGGAAGAGATTTAGTAAACAAGTGTAACGGCCTGTATTTTTAGTCGTGTTTGATTGTTGTATGCATGTATTTTTACTTCGACCGTCCGGATGTTTTCGTCCGAGTGATTTTTCTTCCACGCGTCGACGCGAGCGCGTCTCTGTTTTTAGTTTTTACAGTGGCGTAACTATTTGCTTATTAACCTTAACTAATTACTTTAAGCTAAAATTTAATTACTAATTAACTAATTTACATTAACCCTAACCCAACCAAATTGAATCCCACCAAAAGAAATCGGTGAGATCTAACATCCCCCTTCAATTCCATCCCTACATCCAGCTCCCCTCATCAACAAGCTGCCTCCCTTCACTGTTCTTAAAACAATCACATCAACAACAAGAACGAAAACAACATCAACAATTCCATCTCCCTGCAATTACATCTCCCTGCATTTCCACAACCCAAATCCAACATCAAATTCAGCCCGAATTCAAACCAATTTCAGCAATTCCTCCCCCAATTCAAACCAATTTCACAATCCCCTATTCCTTCAACCAATTTCCATTCATCCTTCAACCCAACATCAAATAAAACCTAACCCAAAATCAATCAAATCCCCAAGTCAAAACCAAAATCTAAAATCAAATTGAAACATGATATGTTCGCAAAGTGATATGTGCAAAAACATGATTTTTTTTCACCTTCAATTTTTTAAGTGGTACGTGAACTCAGCAAAATGATATGTTCGCAAAGTAACTTTCTTATTTTATTTATTATTCATTCTTCATTCATCTATTTTATGGGGGGAGCTCCTATGAGTGCATACCAAATCACTCGCACGTACAACCACTTATTCTCAAGTTTGCCATTCAAAAAATACTCCATTTTACCCTTGTCGCCCCCGCCTCGCCCCCCACCGCCGCCGTTCCCCACCGACGTGTTTTTAGGGTTTGGAAAGGGCGGTGGGGAAGAGGTGTGGCAGAGGGGGCTATGGAGGGGCTGGGTTGTCGGAGAAGGGGGCCGCGGAGTGGGAGGGGTTGTCGGTGGATGAGCAGTGTTCTAAAAATCGGCCTGGGCGGCCGCCTAGGCGCTAGGCGGCCAGTAAACACTCCGAGTATGGCCTGGGCGGTCAATCTGGTCGTTTTTGGGATTAATCGGCCGCCTAAGCTGTAACGACCTGTATTTTTTATAACATTTAAGCTAGATATTTGAAGTAATTTCATTTTAAAAGTTATTTTGTAATGGTTGATCAGGAGTTTTAAACTGATTTCAAAAATTCTTATAAAAATATTTTAGAGCACTAGACTTATCATATTGTATTTCAGCAATTTCAGATTTCCTCAAATGCCCAAAACATTTCTGTTAAAATTCATCTCCCAAAATTACCGTTTTGGCTCGACGAATTTATTTTCTATTCAAATGCTTTCAAAACATTTTCAAACTTCTACAGTAACATCCTATGACCATTTAGGGCTCCCCACATTTATTTCGTAATTTTCTGATATCATTTCAGCCTAGAACCCGCAGACCCGCTTTCTAAACATTTTGGCCTAAAACTAGTTTTTCCGTAGCTCAAATCGCAGAACGGATCTTGTATTCGCGATCCTCGCATCGATACGAACCCGTGGGTATGTTTCCGTAATTTTTCGGAGTCGTTTGTGAAAACGAGTTTGTGTTCCTCCGGGTTTACTAATTACATTCACTAATGACCTTTTTACCGTTACTAATTACTTTTAACTAATTTACTTTACCACTAATTAAACCTAGATCTACCCCTAATAATTTCCCTAACCCCACCCCCTCTTAACCCACCGTTTGGGGTGGGTGAGATCCGACACCCACCCCCCAAAATTCATCACCCCAATTCAATATTAGATTAAAATATCATTATACTCTACTGTATCTTAAACACTATATAAACGGCAAACCCATCCTCACAAACCAACCCAAGCTCTTCGTTCCTTCCATTCCTTTCGCTGACAGGCAAACATAACCCATCCCACCACTACGACATCCCCACATCTCCATCAACCTCCTACACCAACATCACCATCACCACCATCTCCATCATCCACCACCTTCTTACAACCCAACACAGCATCATCCACCTTCAGCCATCAGCCATCCTCCTCCATCCAACCAGAAATCAAACAAACCCCTTTTACAAATCCAAAATCAAATCAGCCACAAAACAATCACAACTCATGAAACATCCACAATAATCAACCCTAAGATCTTGCCATCGTCGCGCCTTGGACCACCGTCTCGACCTCGATCGTCGCCAGCTACCGGAGATCGCCACCGATCTCCCGCTCGTCCGCCGCCCCGTGGAACCGCCGCCCAGGCCGATCATCGCCAGCTCAACCCCGTGTCGAAGCCGCCCTGGATCAGCCTTCGATCTGCCGTCCCCTCTCAGAATAGCCGTCTTCGGGGAGCAGATGCCGCCGCCTCCTCGTACCTCGGACCCATCACCGGAGCCCGATCGCCGAATCCGCCCCAATCTGCGCTGCTCCGACCCCAAAGCCGCCGTCGCCCCGCCTTGATCGTCGCCCGCCAGCTGCACACACCGCCGTGCCCATCAACCGTCAAATCGCCTCGCCACCCCCTCAGATCCCACCTGCCGCGCCCCGTGTCAGAGCCGCCGCCTCGGATCAGCGCGCCGCCTTCGATCCGCACCCACGGCCTCCGATCCGTCGCCCGAAGTTGCCTGGGGTCGTTGCCGCTGCGATCCGCCCGTGCCCACCTCCGGTCAGAGCCGTCGAGCGTCGTCCGCCGTGGAATCGCACCGCCGTCGCCGATTGATGAGCCCGCCACTCCGATCTTGTCGCCCGCCCTTTCGCCCAAGCTCCCTGCAACAAAAATGAAAGAAAGAAGAAAGAGAGGGAGAACGAAGAGTCGGAGACAGAGAGAGTGAGGGGTGATTGTTATAAGTTATTAGTTTAATAAGTTAGTTGATTTTAATTTAAGTGATTTTATTAAGTTCAGTTAGTTTTTAAGTTTAAGATAAAAGTTTAATAAGTTACTTATTATTTAAAGTTGTTATTTTTTTAAGATTATAAGTTAAGTTAACATATGATTTTTAAAAGTTAGTATTAGTCATAAAAGTTAAATTTTATACTAAGTTAACCTAAAGTTAAATTATTATAGTAAGTTAGTTTAGCTAAGTTAGTTTAAAAAGTTACATAATTTTTATTCAAGTTTTATTAATATAAATTTCTATAAACGATTATGTTTGTTAAGTTAGTAGCTAATGTAACTATAAACAACAAGTTAAGTTTTAGTAACATGTTAGTTGTAAAATTTAGTGTAATAATATTATTGATAGTTATTTTCAGAATAACATGCCTCTTAGCCTATTACTATTTCGTGTAGCTAACTCGTTCGTAACACGTGTGAACCAGGTACACCGACCGCCTTTCAAGACGCGCCTTTTACGACAAGGCAAACGGTAACTCATCGTACCCTTGACATGTGTCTTAAAACAATAACAAATGCATGCCAACCTAGTTTTATTTCATTATCACAGTGTTTCCATTTTTGAACTGCTAGCTAAAATTGCACAGTATCGTAAAGGAAGCAGAATTGGGCTACTTGACATGATTGACAAAAAATTGTGACTGGAAATGTGACATTCTAGTAAATTGCACCGACACTGGGTTTTGGGGTAACTTATAATAGCGAGGGTACGGGAGCGACTAGTCCAGACTTTGTTGTCACCGTGCGGGTTCTAGCAACCCATAACAGTGCCGGTGACAACCATCACAGATCACAGATCACAGATCACAGATTATTGCACAGTACTCAGAGAATTGGTTCGCCCGGGTAGCACCCGCGGCAAGAGTTGGCCTCTTGGTTGCTTACTGTACCCCGCATTATAAGTCACGGTCTAGGTAAATGCACAATTAGACTCTTGTAACTTAGTCACTTTTAATATTGCACTTTTAACTGCTAGAAATTGATGATAGATGTAAAACTGCAAAGTTTACGTTTCTGCTCTTTTTCCCTTACCGTTATTGTTCGCACTTTACCTCTTTTAAATTGCCATGCTTGTACATTTGTTTCAATATCCATGCATAGAGATACTTTGAGTTACGTCTGATCCTGGCGACCCTTCTCTTTGTGGTGGACTCGTCAGATATCTCCCAGGTCGAGGAGTTTGCCCCAGAATTCGAGGAGCCTACATTGACCCAGAGGCTGCAGAGTTTTAGTTACTATTCTGTTGGTGTGTGTGTTGTACTGTGTATTTCCTTTTCCGCACTCCTTTTTAGTACTTCCTTATGTATTTGTGAGAGAGAGTGTTGGTTGTTGTTGTACTTTAACTTGGACTGTAATAACGTCTGTACGCTGGTTTGAGTATTGTGATATCTCTATGAGTTGTGGCTATACTGATTTCACTGGTAAACTGCGGAACCTGCGAATAAACCAAATAAGTAACGGGCCTCGAGAGCGGGTCGTTACATAAGCGTTCTGGGCGATGTCTGGGCGCTCTGGACGGTTCCTGGGCGGTGTCTGGGTGTTTTTGGTAAATGGCTTAATTGCACAAGAGTATCTTTTAAATTTTATTTTGTTGCACACAAATACTCTACAGTAGGTAAACTGGATTTGATTTAGTATGTATTAAATATTTGATGTATTTTAAATAATATATATATATACATATAAACATAAATATATTATATAAAAATAAATAAAATAATTAAAAAATGCAAATCCGCCTAGGCCGATTAATCCCCGATTAATCCCCGATTAATGCTCTGGGAGCTAGGCGCTAGCAATCCGAACGCCTAGCGCCTAGCGTTTTTTACAACCTTGTGGATGATGCGGAGGACGGGGCGGCGGCAGCAGAATGGGCTGGGAAAGAAGAAATGGTCGGCGAAGGGGCCAGTGGAGGGGGGCGGCGGTGTCGTTGGTTTTGATCGGACGGCTGATCGAATGGAGATGGTTGGATCTCGTCGTCGGGGAAGAACTGAGGAGGGGAGCTCGCTCGTCAGCGACCTCGACGACGGAATCGGCGGAGGAGGGGGACGGCGTCGTCGTCGTGGGTTTCGTTGGTTTTGATCGGATGGAGATGGTTGGATCTCGCCGTCGGGAAGGACCTGTGGAGGGGACTTGCTCGTTAGCGACCTCGACGACGGAATCCATGGTTTTTTTCTTAATTTCGTGGGTTTTAGAGAGACAGATATCGGAGGGGCTGGAGAAGACGAAGAGGGTCGGCAGGACGGTCAGCACGGGGGCAGGGCCGACAGTGTCGCGTTTTGCTCACCGCGCATAACGGGGGGCAATTTAGAGATTAATATTTGTTGTGCGCGGACGAGAAATTTTGAATGGCAATTTTGTAAATCAGCCGAACTCTGAACGTGCACATGGCAATTCGGTATGTGCGTGTAGCAACTCCCATTTTATGGTAATTTCTAAAACATTTTAAATAAATATTATTTAAGAATCCGCAAATCCAACGTCCAACAGTCTCCTCGCAATTATAAAACCTTCCAGTTTTTTGAGCTCGTTGGAATCTCCTTCGAAAGACGCCGCAGCGTCTTCACGCTGCACTCGCTAGATTTTTTTTTTAAATTATTTTATCTTATTTAATTCTGCGCCCAAAACCTCTCTCTCTCTTTCTATCTAATGGCCGCCGCAGCCGGCGAAGTTGCCCGATCGTCTTCATCCTCCTCCGCCCGTAAGCGCTCGGTCCATCGAATTCTTGGCGGAGGATTTGGTACACTCCCTCGTTCTTTCTCCCTCCCTCCCTATCTTTTTAGTGTTTCTCGCAATTTTTTCAACTGTTGCTGATCTCGCGTGCTCTCTTTCTCTCTCTTCAAGTGGCCGATGTGTTGCTATGGAGAAATAGAACGGCGGCAATCTCGGTAGCGGTGGGGTCCACCGCTGTCTGGATCATCTTCAACTTCGCCGGATACAGCGTCCTGTCACTCATCGCGAACACTCTCCTCCTCCTCGTCTCCATTATTTTCTTTTGGGCGAAATCTGCTACCCTCCTCAATAGGTTCAGTTTCTGATCTCAATTAATGTTTTTTCTGCATTTGTTTTTTTGGATTATTTTGTCTGTAATTTGAATAAATTTTGGATTTTAGACCGCTTCCGCCCATCCCCAATATGGAGATTTCGAACGAGGTTATGGAGAAGGCAATGGAGGGAGTTCGGGTTTGGATCAATCGGGTGCTGGCTGTGGCCAGAGATATCGGCATTGCGAGGGATAGAATAGTTTTCCTTCAGGTAGTTATATCTTCTCTTAGTTTTATTTTTAAATTAAAATTCTCGTTTTCTACTTGATGAAGTTCGAAAGCGGTGATCTCTGGACCTAATTATTTAAATTTTGTTTCTAATTTAGGTCATTTTGGTATTGTGGGTTGTTTCGTTTGTTGGAAGTTTATTTAGCTTCTATACGCTTGTTTACATTGGTGAGTTTTCTTTTTTATGTTCAAATGTACTCTTTCACTACAGAGAGAGCAAATAAGGATATTTCTTATATTTAATTATTTTGATGCCATTGCAGGGGTAGTTTTGACTCTCATGATTCCTGTATTGTACGATAAGTACCAGGATCATGTTGATGAGAAACTTGGTGTGGCACATAAGGTGCTCTTGAAGCACTTTGACAATGTTATAAGGGAAAGTGGTGGACAAACGAACAAAGAGAAGAAGGCACAGTGACAAGATTGTAATATATCACTTTTATGGTATCATAGTGACAGTACTGCAATTTCATTTTGTAACAGTTCTCTGAAGAAACCTATTTAATTTATAAAATGATCATAGTTTCCTCGGTTGTCTTCGATGATTACATTCCATAAGACATATACTCACGCTTCCTGGAAAATGTCAACACTGATCTGTCAACATATTGTCATTACGTTTTTCCATGATGGGCTATGGTGAATTTGATTGGAATCAAGCTAATTGCAAACGAGTTAGTTGCATATTGATTGTGTTTGTTGTTCGCTATGAACATAATGTCAGCATCGACGACAAATATGATCTTTGAACCAGAAACATTTCATGTCTTAAGATAAGCTTCTTTTCTTTCGGGTGAAATTTTATGGATAACTGAATTATGTCAGAATTGTGTCTATCATTTTCATATGAGAAGTTACACATGATGATGGTTTATAGAGGTTTTGATGGAACTTTGATGATTAGTTTGACAAGAATGCCAAATAGAAGGTAGTTAGCAAGAAGTTTATCCTTGCTCTGACATTAAATCTGAAGCCTAGATATCTCTTTCATTCTATGTTTATTGGCAAGAAGTTTATCCTTGCTCTGACATTAAATCTGAAGCCTAGATATCTCTTTCATTCTATGTTTATTGTTATTATATTTAGAGCGTTTGCATGTTGGTTACAATATACACATGAATTTTTACAGTTACAACATCTCTTGATATCAGACTAAGGCCTTTTCTGCCTATCCATATAGGCATATAAAGAAAGGCTGGATGGGTGGTAGTATGGTTTTCATAAAATATTATCTATCAAATTCTAGGAATTTTGGCATTACGAATATCCCTGAGGATTCAAAGAGAACCTTTCATAATAAATAATAAAGAAAGAATGCTCGAACTTACTAAAGAGTGGAGTTTAACACTAATTGGGTTCCACAAGATTCGAATTATAAATGCTTGTGCACTGAATTGCACAATGTTCTGTAAAATTCAAGCATTGTATTTTATAGATCAACTTGGCAACAAAAGTATCCATGGCTTCATATCTATTGAATCACATTGCCATGCAAGATCCCTTTCTCTAATTACACAACTTATGCACCATTAATCTGGCTAACAGACCAAGCATCAGACAAAAAAAAGAAATATGGAAATGCTGATGGAAAAACAATTCCCACCTCCACCGTGATTAATGTAAATGCCAAATGTATGATCAAGTGAACCTGTATGGTGGCCTCTAGGAGCCCTGCTAAAATTAGGGAGTCAAAGATAGCTTGAGAGAACTGAAGATAAAGCACTTGTTAGATTCATCTTATGGTGCACCGTTGTACTTGTATTTTAATTTCTAGAGACTCAGAACCTTAAGAGACAAACAAATAAGACAGTTCCATGTCTATTTTTCTACAAAACTAGGACATAGTGGAACATAGGAAATTCATGTTGGATATTGAGGCACCCCTAGTGTATTTTGATAATGAACAAATAATTAAGTGTGCTACTCAAGTTTGTGAGTATGCATGTATTAAGGATTAATTACTAATGATGATGAGTTTAAAGATAGGATAATAATGTGTATCAAAGACTTGTGGAGCTCACCAACGAAGATAAAGCTTAAATGCAAAGCGCCCAAAGTCAAGTGTTGAAGCTCACCTAAACTTTGTGACATGAAGTCAAGACATGGACCAAGCTTAAGTGGACAACATCAAAAATTCAAAACCATGATATTTTGAGTCCTTTTGATGTAGTTTTAGTCATGTCTTAGATTTCTATATACATTCATATATTCAATATTACAAATCCAGCCTTCAGCCACGGACATATCCGTGGCCGAAGGCCGGTAATTCGTGGATGAAACCTATCGGACACGGAGAAAAAAATTGTGGCTGAAAATTCGTAGCCAATACCGTGGTGGCTGATGGGACTTTTGGCCACGGACTTTTCCTTTGCCGATAATCTGCCATGGAATAAAGGCCACGGATATCCGTGACTGATGAGTAAAATAAAAAATATATAAAACTATCGTCCATGGACATATGTTAATCTTGTGCCACGAATAAGCCCGTGGCTAATACTTATTCGCCACGGATGATGTGCACCAATATGACGTAAACCGTGCACATAATCCGTAGTGGAAAACTTTCGGCAGCAGACTTTTTCGTCATCGTGTTTGTACATCAGCCACTGATATGACCGTGGCCAAAACGTATTTGCCACGGGTTCTGTGCACGAAATTATACAAATTTGTGCATAATATCCGTGGCTGATAACTTTCAGCCACGGAATATTCCGTTGCCGAATATGACTATCGGCCACGGATTTGTCCGTGGCCAATAGATGAAAAAGTTTTTAAAAAAAAACAGAAATCCCTACATACAATAATATAAATTACTAACAAAAATATCAGAAATACCTGTATACAACAAAATAAATGCACATACAGAAATCCACAAAACTAATAAAAATTAAATGCACACAAATACAAAAAACCCATATTACATTATACAATACAGTCCTACATGTCCGCAGTTTAAAACAAAAAACAAAAAACTCTCAAACTCCTGCCATATCCACTGTCATTACCTGCTACACTCGCCAAGACCGCCAACGTCTCCAAGCCCGCTATCCTCGCTAAGACCACCATCGTCTCCAAGCCCTCCACCCTCGCCAAGACCGCCATCGCCCCCAAGCCCTCCATTGCCCCCTCGCCCTCCATTGCCCCCGCCGGTAGCTTCTGGTTCTGAAGGGTCGTTCTCGTCACGTTGACTCTATCAAAAAATAATATTAAGTTCGACGGTAAAACATAAAATATTAAGCGAGTAAACACATCAACTTAAATAGCACGAAAAGAAATACTTAACTTTGGGTTTAGCATAAAGGTACAGCTGTAAAAAACCAAATCGGACCGTAACACAAGCGCGTGCACACACACGCCAACAAAGAACAAGATCAGCGACTTCTGACCATTTCTAGCCAGAAGCAGCGAGCTGCTTCTACCCAGATTTCTAGGCAGACTCCTGCCCAAAATTCTGGGCGGCCAAGATATATATCATTTTCACTCACACACGCGTACACATATGTAAGTATGCATTTGTATGTATGTATGTACATATATCCATAAACACTCATTAGCAACAATAAATGTGCACCAAATGCCATTTAAATAGAAATCTACTTGCCACCGGGGCACATGACACGTTGGATATTCGTTTAGGTCTTTGTTGTCTTTGTAATATAGAATACAATCATTAGGGCATGCATCAATTTTCTTGTAATCGAGCCCTAACATATTAACGATTTTGCTCGTTTCATAATGAGTAGCTGGAATGCTTTCCTTACCACCGGGAACTACACTTTTCAACAAATCCAACATTTCAAAATGTGTAATCGTCATTTCGCTAAGTGTTTGGGTATGTAGAAGTCTAACCATGAATGATAGCCTCGTAAACTTAGCGCATCTTTCGTATAAATCCGACTCATTAACTCCACTACTTTCATCAAGCGATCAAAGTCAATTGAGTAAAGATCATCATCTGAACGGTTTCTGCTCGGAGCACCAATATCTTCCAGCATTGTATCTATGTCTTCTGCCCTTTGATCTCCATGCACAATACGCTCTTCTGCCCTAAGCATCTCCTCTGTTACGACACCTTTACCATGGTAACTCCAAAATTTATTATTGGAGTCGAACCCTTGAGAAACCAAATGGACACTGACAATATACGTGTGAAGGATCTCATTGTTCTAGCATCTCTTGTAAGAGCAACAAATTTTGCCACTAGACATGCGTAGAGGGTTGTCATCGGAGTATGCTAAGAACACATCTATCACATCTACGTATCTTTGGTTTCCAGTCATATTTGGATCCGATATTTCCATAAACGATTTGTCAGGAACCTCCCGCATTTGTAATTGACGATGAAATTTACATCCGATATTTCCAAAATTTACATGTAAGTGTATCAACCATCTATATGCCAAAATAAATTTTTCAATGGAAATTAACTATTTTGAGAACCATTAAATGATGTCGACTCTTTCACAAAAGTAGTCGGCTATCATTGAAATAACATGGAATGTATGTTTTAATATTAAAATACCTGAAATACCTGAAATACCTGGATGGGTTCTCATTAATTTAAAATTAAAATAAATTTTATTTTCCCCTTGTTATCGACAATATAATAACTAAGATGGACATGAGTAATGAGAGTCAAAATAAGATATCATAAGACAATTTTAAAGATTATATGCAATGATTATATATAAAGTGAAGCATGAGCTCAACTAAATAATCCATATTTGAACCATGTGATATTAATTCCAATCTAATATAACAAATTTCGACATATACATGAAGTACGTACGTGAAAGTCCAAAAATGCATATTAAATCCAATATCACAAATCCAAAAGCAAAACATGTTCAAACAACATATTGCTAAGAAGGCTTAACCATGTCATTTATATGTTAGTTTGCTTTAAGCGAGACTATTATGTCTAAATCTCATTTTTCATATCAATATCCAATAAGAATTATCATGTCATGTACGTATTCAATTTTAGAAAGTCAAGCATGAAATCTTAACCTACATAGCATGCATGTATATATATTTCAAAGTTTGGGTTCACTTCTTACTTATCTAACTTACTCCGTAATTCTTGATGGCCTTGAGCACTTCCCGTCAATAATTTTTCCTAAACTTGATAATATACATTACATCTGAATCCATCTTACATATTTCTATTTAATTAATTTAATTAGTATTGTGACGGGTGGGACAAGGAGGGTAGGGGAGGGTTCGATGAGTGGGAGGTGTAGGGAGGAGGACGGTGAGGTGGAGATGTCGATGACAGAGTGAGGGTGATCAGGGGCGATCAGGGGCGGATGCGGAGGGGGGGTTTGTGCATTTTAGGGTAAGGGGGAGGAGGGGAGGGGGAGGCTGAGGGGATGGGAGGGGTCGGCCGCACCCATCGACGACCCTGCTCCCCCTCTCCTCCTTCCGAAGGTTGGGGAGCAGGGGCGTCGGCGGCTGGAGGGGGAGGAGATGGAGGGTGAGGATGGGGTGTCGGCCCCCACCGCCGCCCCAACTCCCGCTCGCATCCTTCCGATCTATGGAGACGAGCGGGAGCTGGGGCGACAACAGGGGCCGACGCCCCCTCCGACCACTCTCATGATTTAGGGCAAGTTACATCAAGTTATGTCATTCGATATGGAGAGAGAGGAAGGGGCACGGTTATTACCTCTGCTCGACGGGGATGACGACGTTGGAGTCGGCGGTAGTCGGTGGCAGATTGTCGGAGTCGTTCGATTTAGGGTTTCTCTCTCTCTCTCTCTCAATCGACTGCTCAATAGCAGGAAATGGGGGGCTCACGCAGGCTCCCTTAAATTTAGGTATATTTTTTTACATGACCAAGACTATCGGTTACAGACAAATCCATGGCCAATATTAACTATTGGCCATGGATTTCTCCTTGGCTGAAGATTTAAGGCCACAAATAAATTTTTACCCATATTTCATGGCAAGAGTTTAATGCTACGGGTAAATTTGTGGCCAATACTTAATATTGGCCACGTAATACTCCGTGGATGAAGATTTTCTGCCACAGTTTTATCTTTACAGACGTTTCGTGTCTATAACTTACAGCCACAGACAAATTCGTGGCCGATGGTGGATAATCTGTTGGCCATGTTTTTATTCAGGCTGGATATTTGGCCACAGAGATATCTGAGGCCAATAGTCCACAATCGGCCACGGATTTGTCCGTAGCCAAACATCCGTGGCTGAATATCCTTTTCTACCTGTGATTAAAGCTTCACACGCTTAGAAAAACCCTTTTAATTTTTTAAAATTGTTTTAAAATCATATTAAAAAGCTTTCCTAGTGTTCTAGGACATTTTAAGTTTCTTAGGCAAACTAGTCGACCACTCTAACACCCAGTCGACTAGTCACTATGCCTGGAAACTAGGGAGAAGCATGTCCGATAATAGTCGACTGTAGTTATGAGATTAGTCGACTAGTTGTTGAATATTCGTCGACTATTTCATGAACTATGGTAGACTGATTTTTACAGAAAGCAATTTTCTTCTGAAGACATGCTTGACTAGTTGACTAATGTACATCAACTTGTTGACTACCTGAGTTAGTCAATTAGTGATTGTACAGTAGTTGACTAGTAACTAACTGTTGGCCTACAACGGTAATATTTTTAGCCATTTTAATAGCCGTCGGAGTGCATTTTGTGTAGTCTGTTTTGGACAGATTCACCCTATATATATCGATGGCTGATGAAGTTATTATAGTCGACTGATGAAGTTATTATAGTCGACTGTAGTTATGAGACTACTTGACTAGTTGTTGAACACGGGTCGACTAGTACATGAACTATGGTTGAATAGTTTTTTACAGAAAGTAATCTGCTTTCGAAGACATGCTTGACTAATCGACCAATGTATATCCACTTGTCGACTAGCTGACAACTAGTCAATTAGTGAGTGTATAGTAGTTGACTAGTAACTAACCGTTGGTTTATAACGGTAAGTTTTTTAGCCGTTTGCTAGCCGTTGAAGTGTATTTTGGGGAATCTGTTTTTGGATAGATTCACCTTATATATATTTAGAGCGTTGATGAAGTTATTATCCTTTTGTTGATCAATTTTTTGAGAAAAAGAAAATTTTTTAAAGCACTCTTAAGATTTTTGGCCGAATTTTTTCAACAAGCTTTAAGTAATTTTTCTTGACCTTAAGTTTTTTGATCTTATAGTGTTTTCATCTATATTCTTTTAAGATCAAGACTTCATTTTTTCTTAGCCACTGCAAACACTCTCAAGCTTCAATTATTGGCTATATGAGGTAGGTTTTCTATCATGCATAACAAAATTTATACGTAATGGAAAAATAGAAACCCATCTAAGATCCATGCGTATCAATTGATTTGATCGTAATTTCTAACCTTTGTTGATTGTTGGAAGAATCGCCATGCAGGTGCTGCTTAATGAACAACCAGCCTCTACCAGTATCCACACACGAACGTCACGAACGGAAGTTGCAATGGTGCTAGTTCATTATCTGCAACTAGGGTTTTCTCTCGCTCTGCATTTTCTCAATGACGGTAAAGATCGTATAGCCTTCTGAAAAACTCTCTATATCATATATAGAGTCCCACGTTAACCCTTTAACGCGTTTCATTATGCAGATATATTTAGATATAATATCTTAACAAGATATAATATCTGACAGTTAAGATATATCGCCTTATTTCGAATTTCAAATCAGATTTTAAATTCGAAATCTCATTAAAAACCCTATCACATCCATTACGTTTTTTATCTGCGATCCAATAGGCTCATATCAAATTGGCAGTGTGCCTAATTCCATTATAAGTCCATAAGTCATAACTACTCTCTAGCAAGACATTATGACTACCTAATTAATATGAATATCGTTAGTCCGATATTAACCTAACCAATAAAACATGTCATAATCCTTTTGTCACACCATATCTAATTTGAACATAAGTCATAGACATTATCATACTTGTATTGTTCAAACATTTAATTTCTCGATTAGTATACTGGTAAAATCAAATGACATTGATCATGTATTAATTCATCTGAGCACGGCCATGTATTTCTCAATCCTACTTATCGAGGAGCCCATTAGATATCTCTCTCATAAGAGCGGAACAAATTTCATCTTGTTCGTTCACTTTCCTCTGTTCACATCATCTTCAATCATAACCTTTATGATCATCTAATTAAAGATAACGTTTGGGTATGTTAAAATATGATGTTCCTAATGTAGGAAACTGTGATGATCTCAGGTCAAGGTATCTATGACATAACTATTATGAGATCATTTATGACACTGATCCATGCAATGATATCACATCGAGTCTATCTAGTATCTTGTTCTCCAACAATTACCTACAAATTTAATTTGTATAACCATACATATAATTATCTCATAATTATCAACCAAACTCATACTAGTATTAATTCATCATTATACCTGTAGTGATGAATGGTTAGGGATAATTAGAATAACATAAAACAACTATTCAAACATTATTATAATGAAACATACAAGAAATATAATAATAACATTAAGAGAACCATTTCATAATGAAAAATGACATAACACAAAGGTTCAAATATTTGACCTAGGGCATAACCACTAATATAGGAAAGTTGTAACACTCCACTAAAGTAAGGTTTGTAAAATCCTTTATTAAGAGGTATTAAGCATATTTGTTGTATTACTTGATGAAATCTTCACTTTGCGAGGTGGTGTTGTAAAATCCACACTTGTGGTAAAGTCCTCTTTTATGGAGGCAAAGGGAAGTCATCAGGTTCTTAGGCAAAGGAAAGTCCTTTTGGTTAAAGAGACAAGTATACTATTCGTTGAATACTAAATTAAATCCCAAGTGAGTGGGGATTGGAGGTATCCCTGAGTGGTGAACTAGGAAAATTCTTACATTGCCATGCTTAGATAGTGATAATGATAGTGATGTAAAGAAAATTGATGCTTAAAAGGCTTTTGATGAATTATGTGTGCAACATAATAAATTGCTTAGGAAGTATATCAAACTAGAAATGCTTCATAAAAATTGTGCTAATTTAAAATATTTAGAAGAAAAAAACAATCGGTTAAAATAGGAATTGATGCAACTTAAGAATATCCAAGGAGAATTAACTCTTTTAAGCCAAGAGTTAGAAAATGAAAGCAAAAAGCTTAGGGATGATAACAATTACCAAAAAGAAGAAAATAAAAATCTTGTAAATGATTGTAAAGAAATGCTTCATACAAATTGTGCTAATTTAAAATATTTAGATGAAGAAAACAATATGTTAAAAGAGTAATTGATGCAACTTAAGAATGTCCACGAAGAATTAACTCTTTTAAACCAAGAATTAGAAAATGAAAGCAAAAAAGCTTAGGGATGAGAACAATTACCAAAAAGAAGAAAATAAAAATCTTGTAAATGATTGTAAAATTTTGAATAATAGATTTAGGTAATGAAATAGAGAATATAAAATCAAAATATAATGATTTGCTCTCTAATGCAATAAAATTTAATAAAGGAAAATAAAACTTAGATTTTCTAATAAGGTTTAAGAATTATAAAATTAGGTTATGATATAATTCAAATCCTAATTATGCTTATATGTATAATAATAAGAAAAATTAATGTTAGTAACCCATCATTAATAAAGGAAAATAAAACTTAGATTTTCTAATAGGGTTTAAGAATTATAAAAACAGGTTATGATATAATTCAAATCCTAATTATGCTTATATGTATAATAACAAGAAAAATTAATGTTAGTAACCAATCATCAAGCATAGCTAACTATAGTAACAAGAAAATTATTAATATTTGAATTCCTAAACGATTGACTAATAAAAATAAAAATAAATATGCAAACAATTTTCTAAAAGATGTTCATTTCTCACCTAAGTACAAGTATGTCAGCGATGGGAAAGCCAAATTAATTAGAGCGCATTCTGTGGCATTTTTGTATTTTTGGGGTCCAGGGGGTTTTCAGTAATTTTGGGAAAATCTGATTAGTTAGTATATTAGTGGGGGCTTAGAGAGATTGGGTGGATGCTGAATTTTCTGAGAGAACTCATAGGATGTTGATTAGATCCATCTTCTGTGGAGTGTGCGGACATCCTCTCGAATTGGTGGATTGGGAGAGCGGTTTCTTGTCGAAAGAAACCAACTTATCTTTGTATTTATCTTTATATCTATAAAATCTGATTTTTACTACTCAAAACCCTAGAATATCTTATGCGATCACGATCCGGATTTTGGATAAAAATATGATTTTTAGTGGTTTTGTGGTGAAAGATGATATTTTTAGGGTAAAGGCAAGATTGTTAGGGCTTGGGAAAAGATTTGGTGAAGAAAGGAGGTATTTTTATTGATAGAAATAAAGAGAATACAAGATAGGTGGTTTCGATTCGAGAGGTGGCTGCTCTCTTAACTTTGGATTCGAGATCAAAGCCTAAATCTCCACTAGATCTAAGAGATCTACCATGTTCTTCTTAATACTCAATATAATCCCCCTCTTTAATCTCCCCCCTTTATTTTATAATAAGACTCTTATTGAGCCACCGCTCCTAAATTACCATAATGCCACTGACTTAGGGTTTTTACCCAAAATTATAAACTGCCCTGGACCCACAAAATTACAAAAACGTCCTTGTGTTTAGAAACTACAGATATGCCATTATCACCATAAACCCTAATCCTAACGCTACTCCATCACTTAAAAGCCACCTTGTCCTCAAAGTGGTGCTTGAAGGGCGTATGCTACTCCCATCCAACTGATGATGCTTGTCCCCTCCTGGATCAAAAGGCTATCTAAGGTCTCTATCGTCCTCTACGAAGTCCGGATGAAATTCACGGCAGTCGTCAGGCTCGGGATGTCAGTACGAATGCTGAAGCTTGGGAGGTTGTCCATCTACAAACCACGGGCCTTGGGACCCCCACAGAAGTGTATATGTGCCATGACGGGTCCCAAGAATGTCGTTGGGCCGTGGTAGACTCCGAAAAGCGTCGTCGGGCCATGGCGGGCCCGATGAGTCTCTTTGGGCCGGTGCGGACACAGAAAGGCTACGTGCAGGCCATGCAGATCCAGCCCATACTAGGCCTCTAACACTAGTCCATTTGTTAGACCCAGCCTATACTAGTCTCCTAACACTAGTCTTGCTAAGGACACATCCCATTCTAGGCCCCTAACATTGAGCTCACGTCCCAATTGGTTTTAGCTTAGATGTTAGCTAATACTTAACAATTGGGGTGTGAGTCCAGTGTTAGGGGCCTAGAATGGGATGGATCCTTAGCAAGGCTAGTGTTAGGGATCTAGTATGAGCTGTATCTCTAACAAATGGACTAGTGTTAAGGGCCTAGTATAGGATGTGTCTCTAACAAAATCATATTAGTGCCTGGAGCCCCACAGACCCTAGGTGGCCTGCCAGGGTTGTAGGTAGCAGCAGCATGGCTGCCCAGGGCCCCCTGACCATTGAGCGGCCCGCCAGAGAGCAGGGGAGCAGCGAGCATGGTGGCGGGTTATTTATGATGACCTAGGCGACCCTCGTGGACCACACCACCCTCGGATTTTTGAATAGAGACTCTGACAACATATACCAGCATACGAGGAGTTTCGAGACGACTATGACGTCGATATAGGCTATGAGGAGGATGACAGAGACTGTTTGGGGGTCATAATGACTGGAGGAGCGATGGTGAAGTAGGTAGAGCCCCATTGAGGGGGTTTGGAGGGCATATGAAGACACGCCAAGACACCTATCAGCCACACATCACTACTATGGAGATGGCGGTTGGAAAGACGATAATGGAGCAGAGAGAGGCCGATTGGGAGAGTTTGGTGCACCATCGGGCCTGCATCGGCACTTACATTACGACCAGTATCGAAGGAGAGCAAATCAAGGAGCTTTCAACATGAAAAACAGGGTCAGAAAATTGAAGATATCCATATTTGAAGGAGATGAAACTTACGAATGGATTTCCTGGGCGAAGAGATATTTTGCGGTGACTTGCTTGACGGTGAGGGAGAAATTGGAGGTGGTTGGAATATGTTTGGAGGTAGAAGCTTTATCCTGGCAGTCGTAGAGGGAGCAGAGGAGACATGTGCATTCATTAGAGGAATTCAAGGACTGTTTGCTTCTCAGTTTTCGCGACACTCAGGGAGAAAATCTACACGAGCGACTATTTGCCCTTCGGCAAGAGGTAATGGTCAGGACATTTAAAAATAAGTTTGAGATGATATTGGGCTTAATGCGGGGAATTTTGGAGGAGTTGCTAGATGTGAGCTTCATGAAAGGGTTCAAAGCAAACATCCGTGCTGAGCTTTGCATACAGAGACCGAGGGGGTTATTAGACATAATAGAGTTGGCCTATGAACTAAAACTCTATCATGATATCCTTAATTCATACCAATTCATATGTGACATTTTTCGTATCTCAAAATTTAGTTTCTGCACTACACTGTGAAACCACACATTATTTCTTATTTTTCATGCATTGAGATTTCTTCCTATGAATACATTATTCTATGATAGATGGTCTGTCAATGGGTGATCCTATGGGTGATCCTGACCAGTCAGCCTCAGAAAAGAAATTCACTCTACAATGGCCATGATCTAAAAATTAGTCTTCTGATGCACCCTTTAGAGTTCAGATAGCATGCTATTCTGAATACAACCTCCCAATGATCTGTATATGGAGTAAACATGAACCAGCTTACTTACTGGATATGCGATATGAAGCCAAGTCATAATGAAATAGTTCAGTTTTCTTAACAAGTCTCTTGTATCCAGTGGATTCCCCTAATTTAATAGCAGCTTTGAATTTGGATCTATAGAAGAGCTAACTGGGCTATACCTGGATAGCCCGATCTCTGTAAGAATTTATAATACATTCTTTCTAACACAATCTTTTCATGCGATCTAGACACCTTTATGCCAAGGATGTAGCATAGCAGTCCAAGATTCTTAGTCTGACCATATTGTTGTAACTTGTGAGTATGCTTTCATAGGGCCAATCACATAAACGTCATCTCTCGTAATCACCCTGTCATCAACATAAACCACCATTATGATACATCTCCTTTATGTACTCAAACGATACTGAGTAATTATTCTTTACGCATGCCATTTCAAAATCTTGAACAATTGCAAATATATCAAACCATGCTCACGAAGATTGCTTTATTTTGATAATGGAACCAATCTAGTTATCTAATAACTGAAATTATAGATAATTATTGTATGTGAATTTATACATGATGAAAGTTAATACATTCAGCTCCTGCACAACACGTATAGGAACAAAACAGGTCATTCTATATATCTATAAGAAGTTTAGTTCCCCATATGTTTTTTTCATGAAATGATTTATATATTCTGACCAAGAAAACTATTGTAGCTGAATGTTGATCAATTATTG
The DNA here is from genome assembly GCA_030789695.1 of Scilla litardierei. Taxonomy (NCBI): domain Eukaryota; kingdom Viridiplantae; phylum Streptophyta; class Magnoliopsida; order Asparagales; family Asparagaceae; genus Scilla; species Scilla litardierei. The sequence continues at coordinate 5,975 of JAULAV010006816.1, read as the reverse complement.
GATGAGATTAAGCTTCAAATATTACATGCTTAGTTGTGCATGTTTTAAGTCAAAAATTCTCATCTTTAAACTATGAATGAAATTGGATCACATTTCACTCATTCACACAAATACCAGAATAGATTAACAATGAAAAATCTTTAAAAACTATTTTTGTACATTATAACATATGGCTGAGAATAAGATACCACATAAGACGAACAAATGATCAATCGACTTAGATCATATTTTCACGGTAACAATCCATTGGTGGAATAGACCATGGAGATAGAAGACAAGTTGCTCAATAATAAAAATAATCCTTAGTTGGACGAATTACTTGCATAAGCTTAAACAAACAAAAATCTATCAACCATGACCAAATGAACTTAATCTATAAGCAAAAGAAAGTAGCAATTCAATGATAAGACTATGATGATTCATTGCTTGATGATCAATGTCTCACCGATGGTGGTTATGATGCTTCAGAATACAATCCTACTACTTACAATAGTAAAGACCATTCTTATGACCACCTTATCTGAATGAGTATAAAGAACAAGATAGGATGTGGTAAAGTGAAGAAAACAAGAACGATGCTACTGTAGCCAATCTAATCCTCTCAGGGATCGATGGTCTAATTATTATAAAGGTTATGATAACCATGGCATGAAAGAATCACATTCCAGGGGATACTCCGACACTTACGATAATTATTACACACAGTATAGAGTAATAGTTGCTCTGATGTCTATGGAAATTATACTAGGTATGCCATGTATTGTTCAAATATCAGCATGCGATCTAGCAGTCAATGCAATCATTATGTCTTTCATTAAGCAAAGTCAGTGCTTAACATATGATAATATGTTGGATCAGATGAGATGCAATATGTTAACCTCCTTACTATTTTGCAATTTAGTCGGATGACAATGATCTTGAATGAGATTTTTTTAATATCATCTGCATTCAATTGTACTATTCCAGTATAGTGTGGAAAATCAAAAGGTCGGGTTTACGCTCCCTTATTTTATATACTTTTATTATTTTATATTAATAAAATTGTAAAGGGTTGATGGAGTCCTAGAGAATTCTAACTAATTTTTTTATATAACTATATATCTAGCATATAACTATATGTGTGTATATTTATTAAAATACTGCATAAATATATATCTAGTACGTAACTATGTGTATATGTATAATAAACTCACCAAAAACAAAAACAAAACCCTAAAAATAAACAAAATGAACGAAACGAGAGAAATAGATGAAACGGAACAAAACTACAAACCCACCAAAATGAGCGAAACTAGCAAAAACCTAAAAATTTTCTAAGGTCCAAAACCGAATTCTCCAACATTGAAACTTCATAGTTTTATCCGGTAAATATTTTGACAAACTTTTCCAAAAATAGCCACTTATGAAAGGTCGATGTCTGTCATGATTGTCGGTGTGTCCAAAAAGCGTATCGCTTCATGGCAGAAATCCTCATATTATATTAATCAAGATTCATGAAGCTCACCATATGGCATGAAGTTATTCAATTTGGAGAGCTTGGAGCCAAGATGGTGATGGAATTCAATCAAGACAATTCAAGAGCTTAAAGAAGAATCAAAGACACGGAGATTCATTTCAAGCTACATTAAGTTCAAGAGTTAGTAATTTGATGTATAATTTTATTTCTTGTAGATTCAATGTTAAAGTCAAGATTGAAGCCACACACACATATGCTACCAAAAAATGTTTTAAAAATATTTTTAAAATTATTTGAGCAAATACCCCTGAGTTTTTTGTATCAAAAAAAAGTTAGCTAGCTGTGATACACCAGTCGATTAGTGTTTTATAGAATCTGTAGGAAATTATGGTTCAATGGAGTAGTCGACTAGTCCCAAAGCACTAGTTGAGCAATGCTTCCTATTTTTCTTATGACCAACTCCTGCTGACCACTAGTCGACCAGTGATCAACTAGTAATCAACTAATGCTGCTATTTATGTATAAACAATAACATTTGACTATGCATTTTTAGCCGTTGTGAGGGTATTTTGGGTATTTGATGTGAATTAATTTTTGGCTTATATATTGAGGGATTGCTGGATGTTTTTGATATAGATCATTGAGCAAATTTTCAGCTTTCTAAATGATTTTTAATCTCTCTCAAGCATTCTCAAAGTTTTTCTTTAGGCTATAGATTCAATGAATTTTGAAAAACTTTTTAAGCATATTTTTATTGGCATATATATATTTGATTTAATCTCCAAGGAGCTTCATCTTTATTTTTGTTAGATTTAAAATCATTTCTTCTCTTACTTAAAGTTTTAATCTTTATATATTTTTGAGATCTTAGAGAATTTTCCATAGCCACATATACACTCCCATTTATACTCTGTACTTCAATCTTGGCGATAGGATTTGTCACACTACCAACGCAAGAAAGGTTTGTAAATCCTCTATTGAAAGAAGTGATAATCATATTGTTATTTATTTGGTGAATATTTTGATATTGTGATATGGAAGACCTCGATTTGTGAGGCAATCGGAAAGTCATCGAGTTGTGAGGCATTGGAAAGTCCTTATGTTGGAGAAGAGGCAAGTTGTAATTTCTCTCTTGGAGATTTTTAAGTAGTGGGAAACCCAGCAGTGATTGCCACGGGTAGGGTGAACCAGTATAATTGCTTTGTATTTTCAATTACTTTTTGCCTATATTATTATCTCTTTATTTGCATTATTGCTATTATATCTCAGTTGTGCATTACTCTTGCAAATACTGAGATTAGTTGATTAAGAGTTACGTTGGGCTAACAGTTGAACCCTTAGGTAAATATAGATGTGATAAATTTCAATTAACGTATTTTATTTTATAACACTGTTCATCTCTATCTACTGTTTACGTGTCGTCTATATGTTTCTCAACACATGGTATAACAGCCAAGGCACCTAAAGATGAATGTGATACCAATGTTTCTCAACATGTGGTAGCAGAGCTCAAATACTTAGATGGCATCAACTTCTTCGCCATTCCCTTAGGGTCATTCCACTGCTTGACCTCTCCTATTCAACGAAAGTAACTATGATATATGGAAAATCTGTATGATGATCCATCTACAATCTATAGACTTGCAGATCTGAAACACCATGAGATTGGAGTACAAAGTACATACTACACCAACAGAAGAATGGAAACGATGAAAGGAAAAAATGTAATCTCAAAGCCAAAGTCATGAATGCAAATCTCTGTGCCTTGGATTCAAATGAATTCAACAATCTCTCAATGCACGACTGCACACGAGATATGGCATACTCTAGAGATAACTCACGAGTGTATCAACCAAGTAAAAGATTTAAAAATCAATGTTTTAAAAGTAAATTTGAAATGTTCAAGAAGGAAAAAGGTGAACCCAGTTCTAAAATGAATACTAGATTTGCATAAATTATTATCTTACTGGTTTGGGAAAAAAATTTCTATGTATGAATAGGTGAGAAAGATACTCAGATCACTAAGGCCGGAATGGAAACCGAAACTACGACGATCAAGGAATCGCATAATCTTTCCATCTCACTATGAAAAATCTTATTGGGAATCTCATGTCCTTTGAGATAAAGCTGGAAGAAGAAAAGGAGCTTCAACCAAAGAAGGGCTTGGCCTTAAATGCGGAAGCCAAAGAGTCCGAATCCGAGAAGTCCGTTCTTGATGAGTATGTGGTAGCATTCTTCGCGAGAACATTCAAAAAACTCCTTCGTGGTAAGATTTATAAACCAAAAACTCGCTTAACTAACAACATCATCTATTTCAATAAGCCAGGATATGTCAGGATAGATTGTCCCCTAAAAAGATAAAGACAGGAAGAAAAAGAAGAAAGTATACACGATTGAGAAGGTTAAGAAACCGAAGAAGAAAGTATTAATAGCATAGGATAGGAAGAGCGATGACAAAAGCCCGCACAATTCATCATCGTCATCATCTGAGAAGAGGACGAATATGTGGAAAGGGCACATATGCATTTTATGGCTCTAAACTCTGCCAAGATATGCAACACCTTTACCTCTAGAGCAGATAGTGATTGTGACAGTGATAGTGATGAAAGTGACGCCAATAACTTAGCTTTTGAATAGGATAATGATTTTGATGAGTTGTGTGCTCAGCATGCTAAGCTACGTAGGGAGTACGTCAAATTAGATAAGATTCATAAAAATTGTGCTTATCTACAATTTGTAGAAGAAGAAATTACTAGGCTAAAATGGAACTTATGAAACTAATGGAGACCCCCTTGAAGAGTTAATATTGCTTAATCAAGAATTAGTTAATGATAACAACAAACTTAGATATGAAAACCAACATCTGAAAATTGAAAATAAAATACTTACAAACGAATGTGTAAGACTTTGAACACTAGGATTGATAACCTAAGTAATGAGATAAATGATTTTAAATCTAAATATGATTACTTGCACAATAATGTAATAAAATTTAATAAAGGAAAAAACACCTAGATTGCTTAATAGGATCTCAGATTATTAAAAACAATAAAAGAGGATTAGGTTACAAAATCCTAATCATAGTAATGATAGGATTTCTAAAAACCAAGCTAAGAAAAATAATTCTGATAAGACAACGATGAGCAAATCTAACAATAATAACAAGAAATAGATTAAAATTTGGAGTGGATTACCTCATAAATTATCTAAAGACTATGCAACTAAGTTTAAACGAGATATCCATTTTTCACTTAACTATAAATATATATAAGACAGGAAATCCAAACCTAATTGGATTTGGTTTCCAAAATGAATAGATTGGGTTTAACCTAAGTGAGATACCCACACATAACTGGTGGGTATTAGCCTATTAGCCCACGTTTGTTTTGATAATGATGACATCATTATGTAGTTGCTAATGACTCTCATTGTTTTAGCCTCAGATTTATTAATGTATATCTTAATGATGAGACAAAACAATAAGTGTGGGATGATGGATCAAGGCTATGGAGTAAAGGGATTCATGAAGATTGAGGACTTCATTGTATTTTCTTTTTATTCTTCATATAATCTTTCTTGTATTTCATAGATTGTATGTAGCCTTGATTAGATGCACACACTCATTTGCATCATTTCCATCATTGGGTTCCTTAGATTCATGTTGAACCCATCCCATTTGGTCCTTTGTTCAAAACACAGTTGGGTGTACTTTTTGGAGCTGGACAGTCGCCTGGTGAAGAGCCATCAGACGTCTGGCATGTCAGCTTTTGGCTAAGCTTGACATTGCCTAGGGTCAGCCCCATGATAGTCTATGACCAGGCAACTGGACAATGGTCCATTCGCCTAGTACATATACTTCAGGCGCCTGATCAGTTGAGCCAACTTTCTTGGGCTATGTCTGTTTGAACCCTCTTTTGGCAGCCGTCTAAAGAAGACTTATCAGACTTCTGCACAATGGGTCAGACGTCTGGTAAGTGTTTATCAGACGCATGTCTCTTGAAGATTGGACTTCATTTATTTTTTTCATCTGTACATCTCATTTCTGCCAGATGTCTGGTGTTAAATTCACATGTGCCTGAGCAGTTTATCGAGCACCTGGGAACCATTCTCCAGACGCCTGGTCGATCTCAAAATCTGCCCGTTTAGAGCCGTTGGGTGGGATTTTTGAGACGCCGTTTTCTTGTCGTTTGTGCAAGATTTATGGCTTATTTAAGCTCGGTTTGGAGGCAGTTTTTGGCACCATTGATATTGAACTCATTTAGAGCCAAAAACTTAGAACATTTTCTCTCATTTTTTCTTTCACTTTGGTTAAGAGTGTTTATACATTATGATTACATCAAGAGAGAGTTTTCCAAGTGCATCATCCTATACATCAAGCACTTGTTGTTTTCAATCTCCATGCATTCACACACATTGGTAAGATCTATCAAGGCATATGTAAGATTGTTGTTTTTCGTTTCTTTGGTTAGGAAACCTAGTGCTCATATTGTGAGTACATAGTATGTGGTTTACTCCACTT
>JAULAV010006814.1:0-10278 GCA_030789695.1 Scilla litardierei | reverse complement strand
ATATAATAAACCCATGTATATAAAGAATATTAATCCATGAAGTATATATTAAACCAATGAAAAAATGTTGATTCTTGGATACCCCAGGTTGGTTTTGATGATGAGAAACATTATATTGTATGCTCACCTTATTTTGCAGCTTCTACATGATGCAGGGACACAATGCAACTCAATTCAAATTAATGTCAAAGGAGCAAGCCCAAATCTCAACACCAACTGTCTTCTTAGATGTAAGCATTTTATATTTTGATGTTGTAATTTTCCTTTTTTAATTAGATATGTGTTGGATATTAGAGTGACCGAATATATATTTTGATGATAATAAAACATTATGTTTACACTAATATATTTTGTGCAGCAACTAGGAATAATTTAAGAAGCAAAGGACAAGATGTCAAAGCAACAAGAATGGATGACTACAATTATGATATGAACTTGAACATTAGCGACATCAATCGAGCGCATCAAGATTGTAAATTTTGTATATTAATGTAATATTTATTTCTTGTCATAGTACTTATGTTAAAGCCTTAAAGATGAACCTACATCACCATAGGATAAAAACTTAGACATATCATGAGCTTAAAACATTTCAAAACCTTTGGTTTCTTAGTCAAAACTATGTTTTATAAGGTTATTAGTCGACCAACTAAGTATATTAGTCGATCACCGAATCCTAGCTTCATATCCTAAATCATACCATACGTATCATTAGTCGACCAATATGATTATTACAATCGACTAATACTGATCAGCATTTCCCAGTCACAGCTTAGATTAGTCGACTAACAAAGTCTACTAGTCTACTAATGAAACCATTAGTCGACTAGTAGATCCCATTGGTCGACTAATGCTGCTTGACAGTATTTTTTTAACTCAGCTATTAGTCGATCAATAAAATTTATTAGTCGACTAATCAACTAGTTGTTGGTCTAAGACTAGCCTTAAGCTAGCCGTTTGATGGGGTGTTTTGGTAATCACTTTTCTTAGGATTTTCTCTATATAAATAAGGATTTATTCTTAGATTTTTTAACAATAAAAATAGAGAAAAAAACAAAAGAAAAATACAATATCAGCAACAACATAGGGCAACGACTAATTTTTATATTGTTATCATTGCTACTTTTAGCAACGACAAGAAGATAGGTGTTGCTAAAAGTCGTTCCCAATTGTCTTTTTTGGATTGATGATTTTATTGACAGTGAACGTATGTTTAACACATAGAAGCTTCTCAGCGAGTCGTTCTATGAACTTGTTCTCTATCAAGCACATATACACTATCTCGCCATGTCTCCAGATCGAACAATTTTGAGACCATCCACTAACATCTTAATGATAAAGATCAGTGCATATTGATCTATCTGAAATATCAATATCACACCTTAATGTTCCTATGACCTATAACATATTGAATCTGTGCTTAAGCAGACTGCTAAGGACTCATTATCATGATCTTATCATAATCTTTATGTCCTTACGCAATCGAATGCCATTATCCATGCAATCACATAATTATGTACACATATACTCAAAATATATCACAAATTCACACAGATAAAGATTACCAAATACATTACTATCATTTTGATCGAGATGTATCAATAATAATAATAGACGTAAGTGCATACGTATCCCAACATAAGCACCTATGCACTATGACATTAGCAGAAACTCCTTTAACCATGGAGTGGTAGTGACCATATGCTAATAGGATATGGGTAGTGTCTGCTACGTACTTTTAATGATAGTTTTTGCTAATTTCATAATTCAACCAGTGCTTAATGACAAACCGACAACAGTAAAATGGGTGCTAGCGGAATTAACCGTTTCATGAAATTTAGCCTCATAAGAGAGCTAAAGCAAACAGTACCAGACTTTACCAACTATGAGTAAAACCCGCTTGGTCAGGCTACGCATCGTTCATCAAATTCTAGTTTAACCTGAGGATTGCTATCTGTACTGTAGTCCTTTGCAGTGCGGTCTATTTATTTCCCGAATAAGTCAACAACCGGCACATCGATGTGACGTTAAGTCACATCAATGAGACGTTTCTTGCCCTTTTCGAGAAAAAGAAAGCATACACCGCAAATGACTGTTGTGCATTTATTCCACCTCTTTAAGCCACAACTAGTATCTCAAACTGCTTGAAATGACTTATGACGAGATCACACATGATGGGTGGTCAAACCAATCTATATTACAATTGAGAGCTGTTTTTGAACTTTGTCCTATGTGGTAATGTCACATCAAGGTTTGGGGGGGAAATTTTTTGGGTTGGGGGAAAATTTGTTGGGAGAATACAAAAGCTTTTCTTTTTGAAATTGGCACCATCAGCATTTAATACTCTTCATTCAAAAATGACCAAAAAAATGAGACCCAAAAAACACACATACAAAATGAAACCCAAAAAATATGCAACTTAAATTACAAGTATGCAAAAGAGAACTTTATATCGGCTGAACTTATTTCGGCTGACCCCAAAAAAATTGAAACCCAAAAAAAATACAGGGAATGTGCGTTCAAATAGGCGGGCTGAGTTTTTTGGGTGTCAAGCAGAGGTCTAACCAACCTATCCGCTCCAAAGGCGCCCGCGCCGAAGGCGCCCGCTAAATTTTTATACGCTAATTTGTTGTTCTGCGCCGAAGGAGCACCGAATTTATTGTTTCTTGCCGAAGGCGGTCGTGCCTCTAAATTTTTTTACGCTAATTTGTTGTTCTTTTAAATTTTGGCTGTAGAAATATTTTTTGGGGGACAAAGTTTTCGCGGAAAAAAATCTTAAATGCACCGTGTCCACGGGCACGGGTTAACTTATGACTAGTGAGGCAATATTTAGCACGAAATCATATCTGATTTAAAAAAATTAAGTTAACGGCTTAAATTTGACCATAGATCATTTTCCCTTGAATTTTGAAGAGGGACTGGTTCATAGTAACACTTGTTACCTAGGATTCTTTAATGGACCCCACTTGAAAAGGAAAATTGATTCGATTCGTCCTTTATGTCATCAACTTCCGGTCAGAAAGCAAATTTGCCAGCCAAAAACTACTCTTCGGCCACGTAAAAAAAGACTTTAACCTCCCAAAAGAGACACCCGTTATAAATGATAGAAAGAGACAGAGGATCACAAGTTCGCAACCCAAACAGAAGACGATGGTCCACCATTGACAAAAGCTACACTTCTCTATCAGCAAGCGTAGCATACGAGCACTGTCAGTGGGATTTCCCCAACAACTGACACGCCAAATCAACAAGAACAGCTAGGTCATGAGAGGTCGACCATTAGTTACAGTAAGAACTTCTCAGATCACAAACGGACACAAATAAACTTGGATCACATGGGAATAGTTGCTTCTGTGGACGATGCTCTGACGGAAGGCCACCAGCAGCAGTCGGGGCCGGTTGAGCTTGAACGATGGGACCATCTGCAAATCGCCAATAGTCCTTGAAGACCGAATGACCTCGGCTTAAGGGGTCGGCCCGATCTGACCATAACGAGCAGCCTGACTCAACAGGATGACCTCTGCGAGGTCGACTCCCCCAGCAGCACAACTCAGCGGGGACGACCCCCGCAAGGTCGCCTCTGTCAGCAACCGTGCTATATCGGGACGACCCCACCACATGAGATCGTCGCCTCAACGGTGGCCCATATGAGGACGACATCGGCACCTGTGGTTGGCTCCGCATCACTAAACTCCTACAGGGACGACTTCGGCAACCGAGTTGTCCCGCCAACTTCATGTCTCGAGCTCTTGCCAGCCTCGCAAGATCAGCTCGTGCATCTCCTGCATCCACAATGTAATGACTCGTATTTTTTTCAATACATTTAGTTACGTAATTAACGTATTTTCATTTTTAGAAAGTATTTTATAGTTGTTGATCAGGATTTTTAAGTGATTTCAAAATTTCTTATAAAAATACTTTGAAGCATTAGACTAGTTATGGTGTATTTCAGTAAGTTCGGATTTCATCAAAAACCTCTAAACAATTTTGATAAAAATTGCTTTTCAATTATTTCTGTTTTGGCTTAATGAATTAATTTTCTATACAAACATCATCAAAACGTTTTCAAACTTCTACAATATCACTCTATGATCATTTAGGTCTTTCTACATTAATTTCGTAATTTTCTGAAGTCAAATCAATAGAGAACCCACAAACCCGCTTTCTAAATGTTTGGGACTAAAACTAGTATCTCCGTAGCTCAAACCCTGAAACGGACTTCGTATTCGCGATCCTTGTGACGATACAAACCCGTGGCTATGTTTTTGTAATTTTTTCGGAGTCGTTTAATCCCAAGGGCAAAATCGTAATTTCAAGTTGTTATTTTACTACTAAGTTTTTCTAATTACTTTAGTTAATTAATTAATTACCATCACATACCCTAACCTACCTTTAGCAGCCCAACACAAAAACGTGTAATCACGTTTAAGTTTTACCTAAGCTAGGTTCATTCTCCTAACCCATTTGTCAAACCCCCATTAATGATGGTATTAATTGAGTTTTGGATTATTTTATATTTTTTAAAAACTATTTAATTCTTCCCCTCTTCGGTTCTATGTATGGCATCACCCTCATTAAACCCCCTCTAATTTTCTCTCTCTCCCTACTCACGTCGAAACCCAGACCCACGCAACCCAAGTTCTCTTCTCTGCTCTCACGTTCCCTCCCCCACGCACACACGCAGTCTCTCAAACTCTCTGTCCGATCTCTCTCTCTCTCTCTCTCTCTCTCTCTCTCTCTCTCTCACCTTCTCATCTCGACCCAAGCCCACGTCAAGCCCCGACCGCCGGCGACCGCGCACTCAGGCTTCCGCCCTCCCTCGCCTCCCGCTCTCCCCCTTCTCCGACACGCCCTCACCGCAGCCCTCCCCCGAGCTCGAAACGCGCCCGCCTACATACTCTAAGTTCCGCCCACCATAACCCACATCTCTCTCCTCCTCCACACGGCGCTGCATCGCCGACAATACCGCCCTACGAGCTCGACAACCCGCACCTCCCTCCAACGACGACGACTCGAGCTCCGCCTCCAGATGTTGCCACCCTCCACCGTGAGCCCAAGACCCTCCGCCCTCCGGTGACGCTCTCAGCCACGAAGGACGGCCGCCGCCACCACCTGCCACCAACTCCAGCGCCCCTCCGACCCAAGCTCCGCTTGTCGCCGCCCGCCAACGAGCTACTCCGCCGCCCGCTGTTCTCCGAACTCACGCCCTCCACGCAGCGCCCCACACCGCCGCTTTGCTCTGACAACACCCCAGCTGTCTCTCCTCGCCTCCGCTCTCCTCCTCGTCGCCCGCACGCCGGCGACCCCGCAGCACCTCCTGCCACCACCCAACGCTATAGGCCCCGCTGCCCACTCCGATCCACCGTCACTCTCCCTCGACGCCGTCGACCCCTCCCACACGCACGTAAGGAGAGGGAAAGGTGAGTTTTAATACGTTTTTTAAAAACGTATTTTAGTATAATATACATATAAACGTATTTTCGTAATATTTCATATTAATATAAATATGGGTTTTCTGATGAAAAATTCATAAGTAAAAATATATAGACCAGAAAATACAAGGCCAGCTCCAGAAAGTCAGAAATGAAGTTCTGAATCCAATGGCACTGGTTTCATCTCGATCAGACGCTTATTTTTTTCAGAATAAATTTTTAAGCCAAAAAATTAAATACATTCTTTTCAATTAAACATCCGCAACTTGTTATTTCCACATACACTAATACGTGACAAAAATATATGTTGTAGTACTCTTCGAGACGGTTGTTTTGACAGCACAATTGAACCATTCCGGTATCGATTGCACCCAGAAGAAATTATTGAATAAATACATTACATAATTAAAATTAGTTTTTAAATTGATTTTTGAGCTTTTAAAAATTATAAAAATTACTAGGAGCTTTTGAAAAATATTTCCTCCTTCAGTAAAATTATTTTCATCATATCTAGCCTATAGAAAAATTTAGAACATTTTTTCGACACCGTTTCAACCAGTTTTAAAGATCAAAACGACCAAGTTTAATCAATGAAAATAGTGTGTGATTTAACCGATTGTTTCTTGTGTTTGCTGGTACTGGTCGCTCCGGGATGTAACCCAAAGAACGGTTGTAGTTTTACCGTAAGCGCACGGTATAGCAGCGAGCGGGTTATCGAACACAGGGAGGACGAATGACCGTGCTTGTTCTAATCAACCTGGCTATTTAAGAAGAGAGAAATTTGCCTTTGGCGATCCTGTCACAATCGTCAGACAAAGTACGGAAATATCAAATCAAATAAAGAACGTCTATGGAATGGGGAATTCCCGCTACTCACCGTATCTCATCAATGTGGTTCATCGGTATCAAAATTGCTAGAATAAGATTTTGGATGAACTAGTGGCAACTGAATGTAGAACCAAGCTCACGCTCTCGCGTTGTTGCCGGTCTATAGCTATCCTAGGTTCGGGTCCAATCTCTTGCAAACCCTAGCCTAGGGAAGCTAGCATGAGGATCAACATCATCGTTCAATCGCGCACCGAGCCCAATCTCTTGCAAACTCGGCCCACGACCTAGGTTGGGATAGTTCCTACCCGTCCAATCTCTTGCAAACGGGTATCGGCACGGAATTGCAACCGGAAACCCTAGTATCGGTCCAATCTCTTGCAAACCGATACTACGGAAATTCGATTCCAACCCAATTCGGATGTCTAGGGTTTCCTATCGAATTGAGATCCAATCTCTTGCAAATCCCAATCGGTATGAACTCCTAGCTATCCGTAGTAAATCGCTCCCAAACTAATCCCTAATAACAATTCTAGCAAAATTTCTACCAAATCATCACAAATATGAAATTGGGCTTGTAGGGTTCATCCCCACGCCCCAAGACGTGGAGACTACTCACAATTCATAGCACAAACACAAAAATAATCAATGAAATAAACAAGAGAATTCATCACAATATTGAGATAAGCAATAAAAATAGAATTTTTAGAGAAGAGAGAGACAAACCAATTGAGTTCTTCAAATAATCCAACAAAAATCAACTTTTGTCTCCTCTCCAATCACAAGAATAAAGCTAAAAAGCTAATCTAAAAAGCTGCAAAAAATCTAAGAGAAAAGCTCTCCAAACTAGGGTAAAACAAGGGTTAAATACCCCCAAAAATCGTCCAAAAACTGTGACCAAAATACCCCTGCGCAGCCTGAAATCCGCAATTTTCGCTACAGTCAGCGCGTCGCACTCGGCCGAGTGACAAAAGTCGCTCAGCCGAGTGAGAAACCCTGTAAATTTCCAGTAAGTCTTGATCTTCAGGGGTCTTCACTTCGGGGGCGGCCCGGCCGAGTGAGTTGTCGTCACTCGGCCGATGGCTTCTTGGTACTCGGGCGGTCGGGATTATCCACTCGGCCGAGTGGGTCTTCTGAAGCTCAGGCAGCCGAAAAACAGTAAGTTGGCGATTTTTGAATGGCTTCGTCTGGGCGCCACTCGAGCGGACGGGATCTCGTCACTCGGCCGATGTGGTCTCCGTCGCTCGGCCGAGTGCACGTATGAAACGTATCCGATCTGGTCGGCCGAGCGGTGTCTCGCTGGTCGGCCGAGTGACTCCTTCACTCGGCCGAGTGGGACACTAAAAATGCCCAAACAGCTTGTTTTGGCCTCCTCGTCGCTCCTGCGACGTCCGTTCTTCTTCCGCTCCTCTCCAACAGCAAAATACCCCTTGGGGAGGTCGTCGGTGACCCTCCGGAGTAAGCGCATCTCGAGATCACTCCAAATCGCCCCAAATCACCTGAAATGCGACAAAAACAACAAATCGTGAAAAGCATCGCAATATCGTCGATATATCGTGAAAAACATGATTTGGGCGATCTAAACGGCATGCAAACATGCGGGAAAAAAGTGTAAAATAAGGAGTGATCAAAATCCCCCAAGCTTACCTCTTACTCGTCCTCGAGGAAGATAAGTAAAAGACGAACCCGGTGGATTCGGAAAACGAAAACGGCGAAAAATGAAAAATGAAAAGCGGAGAAGAATGGAAAACGAAATAAAAATAAAAATAAAGAAGAAAGAAAGAAGCGAAGAGGTAAGCTGCTAGATCATTTTCTCAGGACGTGGGTTCCGCTTACTCACATAGCATGCACTGAATGAAAAATACACGTCAAAGAGTTTTATTTTGATATCATAGTATAATAGTGCAAATAGAAATAGAAAACCCACGAACAACGATATAATCATGAAAAACGGAATAATTTTAGAATTAACATCGTCTGAATCATTTAAAGCGGTATACACATCGCAGATCACACACTTTTCAATTGAATGCTTTCTATGAGGAGTATAAGAGTATCACACAATAGAATAGAGAGAATAGAAAAGTATGGATTTCATGAAATGAGTGCTAGGCATAGATTTCTGGACTTCGTAAAGCTAGAAATAATCTCACCGAGTATATAATATTACTTAGCCTAGGTTGTCGTGCAACGTCAAGTAGTCACTCTCTCACACATCAATGGATTCCCTCCCCCAAGATTATCTATGAGCATGGCGGCATAAAAAATATTTACATCCCCATTTCTATAAAGCTCCAAAAGCAATGAAAATGAACACGAAAAGAGAGAAGAAAGAAAGAAAGTGAGATGGGATCTTTTATTGAGGATTTTTCCTCTTTTCTTTTTCTTTTTCTCTCTTTTTTTTTCTTTTGTTTTTTTTGACATAGCATATATACACAACGATCCCAACTCAAAGAGAGATAACGATATACAAGAATATTTTCTCTTTTTTTTTCGGGAAATTTGGAGCTAGGAATTAATAGCGGGGGAAATGCCATATAATAGAATCGCTAAGGGGATATTCACCAATGATTTTAAAAGTAGAGAAATGATGTTCAAGATTTGTGGAGAAAGAAATAAACATATCTCTCGGTTCACTCTGTAAGACATGCACGACAACTTCAGCAGGGTAATCTAATCTATTCAGTTTCGATCACAAAAAAGCTAACTAATCCAGATTTATCATAGCTAACATCATTCAATCATCCTGAAGTGAAATGTACAATTCATGCATATAGAAGTGATATAGGAAAAGAAATCAATACTCCAGATATAGGCATTCAATGCATGAATCTTGGTGTGTTTTCTGCGATAGCATACATATGAATATTCAGACTCAGCTAATAATAAAATTTCATCCATTTTCATGTGGAAAAAGTGTGGGTTACTATCTCTAAATGCAAGGCAAGTCATAGCATATGATATCAGAAATAAAGTCTAAGACATGACAAATAAAGCATGCGAATAGAGTAAGCTAACTCCACGTCATCATCATCATAGAAAAGTCATCTCTAGCATGAGATGAAAAAGAAAGAAATAAAGATAAAGGGAAAATAGAACTATTTACAATGCGGCACACAGAAAAATAAGAGAAACGTGATGCATGGTAAAATAAAAGAAAAAATGATGAAAATAAGTGCAAAGGCGGATAATGGTGTGAAAAACTAAAAATAAAGGTGGCAAATCGAAAAAGAACGTGAGAACTCACTCCCCCAAGCTAAATGGCACAATGTCCTCAATGTGCAAAGTGTGGCACACCGAGAGACAAGTAAAGTGAGGGGTAAGTGAGGATGCATGCATGATGAAAAATAAGAAAATAATGAAACGGAAAATATGATGCAGACATGATGCATGCAGAAATAGGAGTGATACAGATATAAAGATGTGACACCAAAAACTCTCCCTCTCTCCCAAAAAAGATATAAAAAGATATATATAGAAAATGCGTATCAGAGAAATAGTGAGGGGAGGGGGGTGGACAAAAGTGCATCAGGACCCAGCAGAGACGGGCAGCACAACGGCAAAAAGAAGCGATGGCATTAAGGGTGCCTAAGAAGGTGGTGCTGCGCCGTCTCCGTCCTGAGGCGGAGGTGGTGGTGGTAGTGGCTGCTGAGCGGGGGTGGGTGCGGGAGTGGAAGCAGGCTGAGTGTGTGTGGAAGTGTGGGTGGGAACCTGCTGGGTGGGTATGGGTACATGGGGGAGACGCTCCAGGACCTGGGTAAGGCAGTAGTGAATCTACGGGAGTAGGTCAAAGCGGCCAGCCATCGCAGTGACGGTGGCGGACAGGGTCCGAAGGTCGCCTCTGAGGCCACTCACCACCCCCTCGAGAGCACGAATGCTCTGAAGTACAGTGTCAGGGGGAGGTGGTGCAGAGGGACGCACCGGTCGGGGCTGTGCAGGTCGGGGCTGGCGTACTCTGGTGGCGTAGGTGACGGGCTCAGCGGGTAGGGGAACGAAAGGTGCTGCGCTCGCAAATGTGGGC
>JAULAV010006813.1:0-16732 GCA_030789695.1 Scilla litardierei | reverse complement strand
ATTTAAATGCTTCCCCTGTTCAGAGTGCTCAGACTCTATTTATCTTGGATATTTACTTCCGAAAAATAGTTCTGCATTTTGATGGTCTATAGTGGTGATATGGGGGTGTCTACTCATCATGGCACAATCTATAAGATGTGCTCTAAACGCTTCCCCCGTCAGGGGTTTTCGGAAACTGTTTATATGAGGTGATCAGACTCATATAAATAGGTTCTAAGGAGTCGTTTTGAAAGTTTGCAATGTAATTGCATGTTCCCATGTGGTCACCTACAACTGGATTTTTAATGGATAAGAAATCCATTTAAATCATTTTAATGATTTATCTTACCCATATTTGGGTGTGAACACAAGCTTCAGGGTGTTCGTTATTTTTCCAGTTGTAAAATATTTAAATTTCCCAGTGTTATCCAAAGTTACCACCATTTAATAAAAAAATGTGGTTGGATAATGACCATTTATTTAGAGGATATATTGATGAGTACACCAAGGGTACATCATCAGTCCGGTTAAGGGAGTGGACGAAGCCTATTTATATCCCTTAAATACTCTCAAGAGACCTAAAGGTCTTCATTATCTTTAATGATGATAGTATATCATCTTAAATTCATTTGAGGAAGTGGGAAGAGTCAATGTCCATGTGAATGGAGATGATCTCATTATCATTTTTCCCTTTTGAATAGGACAATGAAAGTTTCACCCTTTTTGAAGAATCTTCGGGTTCGTCTGGTTGATGATGTCTTGCATCATCAATCCAGGGTGATATCGATCCAAAATTTGGTCGATTCTGGACACTTCTGGGGTTCCAAAATAATTCCTCTTTTTGAGTTTATGTGTGATTTTTGAAAAGTCCATTAAAATGCTCAAGTTAATTTTGTCCGGTAATAGTTGAACTGTGTTCAAACTGTGAAGGATTACATCTTCACTTTGACTATTGTGCTGATCATTTTGGGACAAAGCTTCAGGCTTCATTTATTTCTTGAGTCATTAGGGATTTCGTTTTGACGAATATCCTTTTTGAAACTGTATAAGTTTCAGAGAGTATATGGCATCCTCATTTTATTTTTTAGGGGTATTCAAGATAGCAAAACATACGCAGTAAAATAAAATGTATTAAAACTACAAGAGAATAATACTGATGATAAGTCAACAAGTGACATAGTGTGATGTGTGCTCTTGAAAACATACAACAATGATTATGCTCATTAAGACTTATGTTATGACAACAGATTATTTTTGATTTCAAAGTTTATTTGTCCTCGGGGAGTAGCAAAATATACATAAGGTCAATTAGATTTTCGTCATTTTGACTAGATATGTATGTATTTTTATATGGCATAAGTTAATGCACATTCATGTTTGCAAAAACATTATGGCTCTTATCAGAACTTCTGGTCTGATTTTGGCTTGCCATTGCTTACTCCATGTCGAGGTATATCGTATCTTCCCCTTTCTCATTTAATCCAAGACTTCCCCTGTTTTGAGTTTTCCTTATTTTTATTTCAGGTCATGTTTGATCCTGAACTTCCCCTGATTTCAATATTCCTTATTTATAAAGGACAATGAAAATTAGTCTTGCTAAGGAGACATAAGCAGGTGTTTGAGCAAATTATTTATACTTCCACTTTTCTAATTAATAAGAGACTTTTAAAAAGTCTATTTGAATGCTCGAGTATAGCTTCAGGACTTTTACTTGAGTCGTTCAAATTTTATGTGGATAGTTTACCATGCTCAGAGGGGAACAAATACGTGGGTGCGTAATATATTTCTCACTTATTCATTAAGCCACGACTTCAGGCGTATGCTTATATTCAAGGCTAGAAAAAAATCTTTCCTGGTAAAAAATAAAGGAGAGTACTCTCTTAAAGAGTTTAGTGGTATTATGGAAAACTTCTGGTGTCCATATTGGATTATATAGATCATAGATCTTATATATCTGTTTACCGCAAAGTGTGCATCTTTTATAAAGATAGCAATTATATTTTTCGGATAAACCATCGTATTTATTTTATTAGGGAGAGAGAGTGTTGACTTTTGATTTGATTTTGAACTTCAGGTTCATTTTGTCAAAGTGGATATGATATTAAACTTTTTGAAATCATTATTGTCTTATTGTCATAAATATCGTCATATCATGAGCCCATCATACATATAATGTAAAGCTTGTAAACTAAAGATTATGTTCAATTAAACTGAATTGAAACAAGTATGATGTGTACACATGCTATTTATATGCTGCAGGCATTTGAAAAATCTTATCGCAGATATATAGTCTAGCTATAGGCGTTAAACTATATCAAAGTGATTTTGGCATGCTATTTGAAAGTTTCATTGTAACATTAACATGGTATTAAAAATAATTAACATCCACGCAATTAATGCATAAGCAATGAAAACGAAAATGACTTAGGACTATGGGGATCAGCCAGCCGACACCGAAATAAAAAGAAGTACAGTCCGAAGTTACATCAAAAATAGCATGAAAGAATAAAATACAACTCGGGAACTTCAGAGAGAGGCCCCCTATCTTCATTGTGCGTACGCCTTCAGCTCCTTTTTGGTATCCTTCGGTCTTCTTTTTACATTTATATCCTCACTTACAAATTTCTCTCAAAAAAAGAAAAATTGCAGGAAATTAAAAAGGTGTCGGAAACCTGGCTGATCCCTAAAAACATAGCCTAATTTGCACATCCACGCAGATAATATATTGGAAACATACAACCACGCAGATAATCAATCACAAGCATGTAAAGATTAATTTAAATAATCTAAATTGTGTGTGACGTGCAAAAATTTATTTTGAAAAACTTTTACCTTTGATCCATATTTTAATGTTTTGTTTACCGCTTTAAAACCCTTTAAATTTTCTTTTAATTATTTTGGGCTTTTTAGGGCCAAAAATAAAAGAAGAAAAATTATTTATGTAAATGGGCTAATTTTCTGGCCTGTTGGGACATGAAAACAACCCATTAGGGTTAATTTTGGTCTCCCCCGAAAAATTCGCCCGTTTAGGGTTAGGGTTTCGGAAAACCCTAGGGGGGGCCCGCGGCGTGTCGCCGCGATGGCTGGCCGCGCAGAACGCGGCAGCCGTGGCGGCGGCGGGCAGCGGCTGCGGGCAGCGGCCGCCGTAGCGGAGGGCCACGGCCTGCAGGCCACGGCACGGGGCCGCGGCCTGGGGCCGCGACACGGGGCCGCGGCTTCAGGCCGCGGCCTGGGGCCGCTGCCGCCGCGGCCTGGGTCCGCTGCCGCCGCGGCCTGCAGTCCGCTGCCCGCCGCGGCCTGCAGTCCGCGGCCACCCGCGGCCTATGGCCGCGGCGTTTATTTACCGCCGGTGGCGCTTGTGAGGTGCCGCCGTTTCGCCTTACGGCGTGCGGAGATTTTGGATCAAAGGGGGGTAAAAACCGTATTTTTCAAGGATTTAGATCACTAAAAAACAGATTTTTATTGTTTTTAGGCATGCGGATCTAAAAAATGTGATTTTTACCGTGTTTTTAAACTTTTTGATCCTAAAACATGTAGATCTAACGTGAAAAGCAAGTTAGATCTAAAAAATTTTGATTTTTACCTCTAGATTCGACAAAGGAATCTAGTCGACGGTTGGTGAAGGATGCCCTTTTCGCTCCCCGTTGAGAAGATTACGATCTTCTTGAATCTGAGCGATTGATGGATCTCCTTCCACGCGAGCCGCCGTCTCCTCCTACGAGCGTGATCGTGCTGATAACGTGTTATGAACGAGAAACAGATTTGGAGAAGGGTTGAGGCTAGGAAACCCCTAGCCTCCTTTATATATTATTCATAATGGGTACTCATGTGGGTGGATACCCAATAGGCCCAATGGGTCCTATTCATAACACTAACAACCCCATTTCTCTCCTCCTATTTTTTCCTCACATTCTCAAATCATGCATCAATCTGTACCCAACTTTCCAAAAAAAGGAATGATTGAAAGAAGAAACCCTTACAAAACAAAAGAGGAAGAGCCCACGTTCTCCGCTTTTTAAACATTTTCCCACGTCCCCTCCTCATTACTCAGCCACTAGCCCACGTGCCCTCTCTCCCCACTCTCACTCGTCGTCCTTTCTCTCTCTCATTCTTCCTTCTTTTAAAACCCAGGGCAACTTCTTCTTCTCTTCAGCCTATCAACCCCAGGCGCGTCCCCTTCGCCGTTTTCCATCGCCCAGCCCGCCTTCCTCCCCTCACCAACGCCCTCACCCCAGCCAGCTGTGCCTTTCCAGACCACCTCCGATTTCTCTCCGACCACCCATCATCCCAGGCACCTCGCACCACCGGCACCCCCCTCAACGTCCCAACCCCACCTCTGGCAGAAGTCCATCACTCCGACGACCCCTGTGCCGCCACTGCAACCTCTGTCGCAAGCCCAGCGTTCACGTGCCTCGACCTCAGCCCGCTCGCCGCTTGCCGCTCGCCACATATACCGACGCCCCCCTCTCACCTCCCCAACTCCGACGGCCTCGCCATCATCCACTGCCACCACCGCGCCGCCTCCAAACTCACGCCCAACACCGAAGCTTCTCCGTCGCCACCACCTCGCCTCCAAGCCAGTGATCTCTTCCAGCGACGCACCTCACCCAGCTCCGACCACCAACGACCCCAATCCTCTGCTTTCAAAATCAGTCCGATTAGTGCCACCGATGTCCACCGCCCCTCCTGCCACATTCTCCTCTGTCGCCCACGACGACGTTAACTACCGCACCGCCCACGTCACCTGTAATGACAACGAAAACAAAAAACATGTAAATATGTTGTATTTTTTATTATAGATATGTGTTATAATATGCAGAGTGTAATGATTATTATATTATCCATGAGTATATTTGTATTATAACCTCTCAGTGAGGTATCAAGTTATTATCTTATTAAGAGTAAGTGTATATTGTATTATGTGTATATATTTATATTTCGTTAGCTAATTGATATTCGTATATATTTATATATATACTCATATTTGATAGTTAGTATTTATAGTAGTCTATATACATATACGAATATGTTGATATAGGCATGTTAGTTTAAATGGCTTAACGTTAAATCTGTTAACGTAGATTATTCCATGCCTCTCACCGTGATCGCTTGGGCACCCAAAACTCCCATCGCTTCAGGTGAATATATCGTTTTCTACAAATTTTCACAGGCTCAAGTTTTTATCACCTACTAATTTTAAAATATGATATGCTCTGTCATCTTTAAAAACATACATTACTCTTATTGCTTGTGGTAGTACTTTTTGCGTCGCCATATACATTTTTGAATTGTCCATCCCTTATTGAAATGTGTTATTGGGCCTTTGGGCAATTATGGACTATTAGGCCTTCGGGCATTACAGATATTGGGCCCACGGGGCGTTTACGGAATGTTTGTCATACGGCAAACATTGGACTATATTGATACACATATTGACACTTTGGGTGGGGTAGTCCACTGTGCTAGAGGTTGGAATGCTAAATTTCCCCTATTGGTGAACTTGACCGACACCTGGCCGGGTTGGTGAGTATAGAGCCACGGGTAGCTCCCGTTGGCTTGTGTGTAATTGTAGTCTCTTCCGCCTCTGACATTGGGCTTATCACTAGATAGGAGATTGATTGATGAACTCTTTTACCCCTGTTGTTGCTATTGTACAACCTGCAAACCTATTACCATGCTTACCATGTGTTGCTTTACACACTACACTTTGCCTACTCACTACTTGTATACTATACTTTGCAATGTTATGACACGCACCACACATTTCCATGCTCATTACTTTGCACACTACCCTTACTATGCCACTGCTTTGCACACTACACATGCCACGCTTATTGATGTGTACACCACACTTGCTATGCTCAGTACTTTGTACACTACGCTTGTAATGTTCACTACTCTGTACACCACACTTTGCCACACTTGCATGTTTCTTACGCTACCATACTTTTCTTAGTGGTGCACCGTTGTATTTCCTCGCCTTTAAAAGCTTTGCAAACTTTATTATTATCTTACTGAGGGTCTATCTTCTAACATTTTTAACTTGCCGAGCGACACTCGCTGACATATATTTCCTTGTCTATCTTGTGAAATATATGTTAGGTTTTGAGACAGAGTTCACTGAGGAGTTCACTTAGAGACTGAGCAGAGTGACCAGAAGTACCAGGATGCTGAGACCCACTGCTGAGGAACGACGTGTTTTCGCAGTGCTGCAATAAGACTATTGATATTGTTATTGTAATTTTATTCTGGTGTTCTTTCACTTTGTGTAACTGTATATAATGGCCATGTTAGGCCTTAATTCTCTTGTGTACATGTAATCTGGATGTTGAAGTGTAATGATGATATTCTGTGTTGCTCTGAGATCACACGTAAGAACCTGCAAACGTTTAAATCACAGATGCTTATTGTGCTTAAGTCAAGGAAGGAGGAAAAAGAAAAGTACATCTTCCTTGCCATAAACACATGTAGACCCGCTCGCGTCCTCGCTCCCAAGTACAATGGGAAGCGGGGCGGGACATTTGCTGGTAGTCGACCTCAGTTGTTTGGGAAGTTGACCTTAGTTGTTTGGGAAGTCGATTACCAGATGTATAACTGTCGACTATTTTGACTTGACGACAGAATTAAACACAGTTCTAGATTTTACGGGATTTTATTTTTTCAACCATTGCAAGTGAATTTTTTTGATTCATCAGAAAGCTGGGTAAAGGCGTGCGTGTAGTCTGCATCCACCAGAGATCGATCCTTGGTGGTCCCACTGGAAAACGGAGGGCATTTTGGTGAATAGTTTGAATGGTTAAATGGATTATAAATACCTGGAGTTGACTGGAATTATTAAGAACATTAATGATCATATTTCATAAGTTTTATAAGCATTCAAGTGATTTTCTCCACCTTTATTTGGCCGAAAACTGTTTTTCTTCATAGAAAGATTTTAAGCAATTTTTACTTGGCCAATTCTTGAACAATCTCTCTCAAGATCTCAGCTTGACTATTTTGGAGATTGCCTCAAGGGTTTTTCTATTGGATTCTTTATGATGTTACTTTCATTCTTTCACAGATCAAAGAAGTGATTTTCTCCTAACCACAAAACACTTTAAAGCTCCAAGACTATTGGCTATAGGAGATTGTAAGTATCACCACCAACAAAAGAGGTTCGTTAATCTACTATAGGAGTGGTGGTAAGTGCTAAGTTGTTTGCATTTCATTGAAGTTGTAAAAGCCTCAAGGGAGGTGCCCTAGAGAAGATGTATTTCATTGTATTTGGGAAATCCTAGCAAGTGTAACTAGGTGGTTTGTATACATCCTCATTTAAGGTGAGTTGCTCTCTTTGGCGAGAGTTGGTTAGTGGAAAATCAAAATAAGAAGGTTGGGGACTGGAGTAGTGATCGACCCCGGATATACACCCGGAGAACGGTTGTAGTTTTACCGCAAGTGCACGGTGTAGCAACGAGCGGGTTATCGAACACAGGGAGGACGAATGACCGTGCTTGTTCCAATCAACCTGGCTATTTAAGAAGAGAGAAATTTGCCTTTGGCGATCCTGTCACAATCGTCAGACAAAGTATGGAAATATCAAATCAAATAAAGAACGTCTAGGGAATGGGGAATTCCCGCTACTCACCATATTTCGTAAATGTGGTTCATCGGTATCAAAATTGCTAGAATAAGATTTTGGATGAACTAGTTGCAACTGAGTGTAGAACCAAGCTCACGCTCTCGCGCTGTTGCCGGTCTATAACTATCCTAGGCTCGAGTCCAATCTCTTGCAAACCCTAGCCTAGGGAAGCTAGCATTAGGATCAACATCATCGTTCAATCGCGCACCGAGCCCAATCTCTTGCAAACTCGGCCCACGACCTAGTTTAGGATAGTTCCTACCCGTCCAATCTCTTGCAAACGGGTATTGGCACGGAATTGGAACCGGAAACCCTAGTATCGGTCCAATCTCTTGCAAACCGATACTACGGAAATTCGATTCCAACCCAATTCGGATTTCTAGGGTTTCCTATCGAATTGGGATCCAATCTCTTGCAAATCCCAATCGGTATGAACTCCTAGCCATCCGTAGTAAATTGATCCCAATCTAATCCCTAATAGTAATTCTAGCAAAATTCCTACCAATTCATCACAATCATGAAATAGGGCTTGTAGGGTTCATCCCCACGCCCCAAGACGTGGCGACTACTCACAATTCATAGCAAGATCACAAAAATAATCAATGAAATAAGCAATAGAATTCATCACAATATTGAGATATGCAATAAAAATAGAATTTTTAGAGAAGAGAAAACACAAACCAATGGAGTTCTTCAAATAATTCTACAAAAATCAACTTTTGTCTCCTCTCCAATCTCAAGAATAAAGCTAAAAAGTTAATCTAAAAGGCTACAAAAAATCTAAGAGAAAGGCCCTCTAAACTAGGGTAAAAACAGGGGTTAAATACCCCCCAAAATCGTCCAAAAACTGTGACCAAAATACCCCTGCGCAGCCTGTTTTCCGCAATTTTCGCTACAGGCAGCGCGTCGCACTCGGCCGAGTGACAAAAGTCGCTCGGCCGAGTGAAAAACCCCTGTAATTTTCTAGTAAGTCTTGATCTTCAGGTGTCTTCACTTCGGGGGCGGCTCGGCCGAGTGAGTTGTCGTCACTCGGCCGATGGCTTCATGGTACTCGGGCGGTCGGGATTATCCACTCGACCAAGTGGGTCTTCTGAAGCTCAGGCAGCCGAAAAACAGTAACATGGCGATTTTTGAATGGCTTCGTCTGGGCGCCACTCGGGCGGACGGGGTCTCGTCACTCGGCCGATGTGGTATCCGTCGCTCGGCCGAGTGCACATATGAATCGTGTCTGATCTGGTCGGCCGAGTGGTGTCTCGCTGGTCGGCCGAGTGACTCCTTCACTCGACCGAGTGGGACACTAAAAATGCCCAGATTGCTTGTTTTGGCCTCCTCGTCGCTCCAGCGACGTCCGTTCTTCTTCCGCTCCTCTCAAACAGCAAAATACCCCTCGGGGAGGACGTCGGTGACCCTCTGGAGTAAGCGCATCTCGAGATCACTCCAAATCGCGCCAAATCACCTGAAATGCGACAAAAACAACAAATCGTGAAAAGCATCGCAATATCGTCGATATATCGTGAAAAACATGATTTGGGCGATTTAAATGGCATGCAAACATGCTGGAAAAAGGTGTAAAATAAGGAGTGATCAAAATCCCCCAAGCTTACCTCTTACTCGTCCTCGAGGAAGATAAGTAAAAGGAGAACCCGGTGGATTCGGAAAACGAAAACGGTGAAAAATGAAGAATGAAAAACGGAGAAGAATGAAAAACAAAATAAAAATAAAGAAGAAAGAAAGAAACGAAGAGGTAAGCCGCTAGATCATTTTCTCAGGACGTGGGTTCCGCTTACTCATATAGCATGCACTGAATGAAAAACACATGTCAAAGAGTTTTATTTTGATATCATAGTATAATGGTGCAAATAAAAATAGAAAACCCACGAACAACAATATAATCATGAAAAACGGAATAATCTTATAATTAACATCGTCTGAATCATTTAAAGCGGTATACAAATCACAGATCACACACTTTTCAATTGAATGCTTTCTATCAGGAGTATAAGAGTATCACACTATAGAATAGAGAGAATAGAAAAGTATGGATTTCATGAAATGAGTGCTAGGCTTAGATTTCTGGATGTCGTAAAGCTAAAAATAATCTCACCGAGTATAGAATATTACTTAGCCTAGGTTGTCGTGCAACGTCAAGTAGTCACTCTCTCACACATCAATGGATCCCCTCCCCCAAGCTTATCTATAAGCGTGGTGGCATAAAAAAAAATATTTACATCCCCATTTTTATAAAGCTCCAAAAGTAATAAAAACGAACACGAAAAGAGAGAAGAAAGAAAGAAAGTGAGATGTGATCTTTTATTGAGGATTTTTCCTCTTTTCTTTTTCTTTTTTTTGATGCAATAGCATATATACACAATGATCCCAACTCAAAGAGAGATAATGATATACAAGAATATTTTCTCTTTTCTCTTTTTTTTGAATAAGAAATTTGGAGCTAGGAATTAATAGCGGGGGAAATGCCATATAATAGAATCGCTAAGAGGGGATTCACCAATGATTTTAAAAGTAGAGAAATGATGTTCAAGATTTGTGGAGAAAGAAATGAATATATCTCTCGGTTCACTCTATAAGACATGCACGACAACTTCAGCAGGGTAATCTAATCTACTCAGTTTCGATCACAAAAAAGCTAACTAATCCAGATTTATCATAGCTAACATCATTCAATCATCCTGAAGTGAAATGTACAATTCATGCATATAGAAGTGATATAGGAAAAGAAATCGGTACTCCAGATATAGGCATTCAATGCGTGAATCTTGGTGTGTTTTCTGCGATAGCATACATATGAATATTCAGACTCAGCTAATAATAAAATTTCATCCATTTTCATGTGGAAAAAGTGTGGGTTACTATCTCTAGATGCAAGGCAAGTCATAGCATATGATATTAGAAATAAAATCTAAGACATGCCAAATAAAGCATGCATATAGAATAAGCTAACTCCACGTCATCATCATCATAGAAAAGTCATCTCTAGCATGAGATGAAAAAGAAAGAAATAAAGATAAAGGGAAAATAGAACTATTTACAATGCGGCACACAGAAAAATAAGAAAAACGTGATGCATGGCAAAATTAAAAAAATGATGAAAATAAGTGCAAAAGCGGAAAATGGCGTGAAAAACTAAAAATAAAGGTGGCAAACCGAAAAAGAACGTGAGAACTCACTCCCCCAAGCTAAATGGCACAGTGTCCTCAATGTGCAAAGTGTGGCACACCGAGAGACAAGTAATGTGAGGGGTAAGTGAGGATGCATGCATGATGGGGAAAAAAAGGAAAATAAACGAAAAATAAAAAAACGAAAAATATGATGCAGACATGATGCATGCAGGTATGGAGTGATACAGATATAAAGGGGGGGCACCAAAAACTCTCCCTCTCTCCCAAAAAAGATATATAAGGATACGATCTGAATGAGAAACCCAAAATAAGTGAGGGGAGGGGGGTGGACAAAAATGCAACAGGACCCAGCAGAAACGGGCAGCACAACGGCAGGAATAATCGATGGCATCAAGGGTGCCTAAGAAGGTGGTGCTGTGCCGTCTCCGTCCTGAGGCGGAGGTGGTGGTGGTGGCTGGACAGGCCGCTGAGCGGGTGTGGGTGTGGAAGTGGAAGCAGGCCGAGTGTGGGTGGAAGCGGGGGTGGGAACCTGCTGTGTGGGTACGGGGACGCGGGGGAGACGCTCCAGGACCTGGGTAAGACAGTAGTGAATTTGCGGGAGCAGGTCAAAGCGGCCAGCCATCGCAGAGACGGTGGAGGACAGGGTCCTAAGGTCGCCTCTGAGGCCACTCACCGCCCCCTCTAGAGCACGAATGCTCTGAAGTACAGTGTCGGGGGGAGGTGGTGCAGAGGGACGCACCGGTCGGGGTTGTGCAGGGCGGGGCTGGCGTACTCGGGTCGCGTATGTGACGGGCTCAGCGGGGAAGGGAACGAAAGGCGTTGCGCTCGCAAATGTGGGCCTGGCCTCAGTGTGAGGCCGGGCACCGGCTGGTGAGAAGTGGAGGCAGCAGCAGCGAAAGAAGAGTGCAAAAGTGGCAGCGAGGCGGCCAGAGAGGTCAGTGGCACAGAAGTGTGGACAGACGCCACGACACTCTCGGAAAATACAACAGCAGTGGAGACAGAGGGCTTTCCGCACTCAACTACGGTCGGCGGGCGCTCGGGTGGGGCAAAAGAAACAGGCTCAGCAGACAGAGGGCCAGTGGTGGTGGTGACAGCCTCGGAAGCAGTGGAGGTGGGCTCAGCTAAGGTACTCCCGACACCGACAGAGGTGGGGACAGAGGTGTCAGGAGCAGCAGAAACATCAGGTATAGGCTGAGGGGCCATGGGGTCAACAGGGGCAGCAGGCTTGGCAGGGGCGACAGGGTCTGCGGGGGCAGCGTGGGCCTGCTCGGCCTCCTCGGCCTCGAGCACGTAAGCAACGGGGATGAGAACATCCATCGCAGGGAGCCAGTCCACGTGGGCTGGTGCAATCTGAGTCCGAGCTGGGCTCGGAAGAATCATGTAATCGGCACCGTAAGGGCCGTGCAACCAGACCCAGTGACGCTCACCGTGCGGACGAAGCATCTTCATCCGGGCCATAACATCAATCGACAAAGAAGTGGGGCCCGGTACTCGTCGCAGGTCGTCAGGGAAGTCCTCGCCGGTCATAAGGGCAAGCAAGGTGATCAGGCCGCCGCAGCATATCGGTGAGCGAGCGCCCACCGATACAATGATGCGGTCCAAAAACCAAGCCGCGACATCAATCACGACGGCAGGGACAAGCTCATCGCCATCCCTAGATAGAGCTCTGGGACGTGTCATCGCGTAGAGCATGTAGAGCTCTGGCGTAGACATCGTGCCCGGCTCATATCTGGCCAAAAAGGTCGTCGCCATAAGGAGCTGAGCAATACGGAGGCAGGGATGGACAATGGCCGAGGCCTTGGCCTCGAAGAGAGCTTCCGCCAAGCGGAAGCGATCGGATGACGCCGGCCCCTCCCACGAGTTGGAGGACTCTCCTCCACCTTCTCCCACACACCCCATCCACCCAGCACAGCCTGCAGGCCCCGCACACCCCGCACAGCCTGCAGCGCCCACACAGCCCGCACAGCCACCCCCTGCCGCTCCACAGCCACCACCTCCGGCTCCACTGGTCGGGCCGCTCGGGATTACGTTCCGAGACGACGCACACCGCGCCGTCTTCGAGCGTATCTCCCAGCGCTCGATCGTACCCTCCAGGTTTGCACACCTTGCCGACCTAGGACGCCTGGGGGTACTAGAGGGGATGCTCATGTTGTATGACAACGTGGGCTGGCGAGATTTCTTTCAGGTGTCGGCGGACATGTTTACCCGTCCGACACTTGAGGTACTTAGTTCGATCGCCCGGACCGACGAGGGATGCTCGTTTCGGTTCATGGACCGGGAGTGCCAGGTCACTCTCGGTATGATGAGAGCATTTTTCTCGTGGCCCGATGTCCCCGGAGCCGATCGCGGTTACGGCCCCACCAATATCCCCCCACCTTCCTTCGACGCCGGTGCCTTCTGGGCCCAGATTACGGGTCTTCACGCTGCCTTTGACCCTAGTAGCCGCGGCCGTGTCCGGGGCGGCATATTGGCCCCGAGCGCGCGCCGAAAAGTGTAAAAAGTGCGGCGTGTGCAAAATAAAGGAAAGAGTATACCCCGACATGCCGCGAGTGCTAAGCAATGGAAGCGTGCGAAGACAGCGCCTCCGCGAAGCCCAAATCAGTCCGTAGAAGCTCCCCTGGGGTCCCCTAAGCTCCCAGAAACAACCTGCGCATGAAATGGAGATATCAACGAGTAATATTCAAAACGTATGGGGCATTAGAGGTATAATAGATAGATATAGAAATCAATTTGGGTTTGGGGTTCGTTTAACGCGTGGATCCTCGAAAAATACACAAAAAAGAGGAGAAAAAGGGGAAATAGGCGATACCGGAGGTGGCCGGTGTGGTGGCCGCCGGCGGCGACTCGGGTGAGGCGCGGCGGTGCTCGGCCGGCGGTGGCTGGCCGAGCGGCGGCGCGGCGACCGGTGGTCAGACGAGTGAGAGCGCGAGCGAGGCGAGCGGGCGAGGGGAGCTGAAGGGTCGGGCGATTTGGGTTTTTTTGCGTTTCGAAAAACGTGCCCCCCCTTGGCCCCTTATATAATAAAAGTTACGACTCGGCCGAGTGACTAGGTCACTCGGCCGAGTGGGATCAATGGAAAATCCTCCCCGCTTACGCTTCGGCCGAGTGGCTTGCCAGCCTCGGCCGAGTGGAGTAAGTCCATTCGGCCGAGTGGCTCAAGCTACTCAGCAAGACTCGTCCTAGGAGCATATCCGTTTTCCTCGGCCGAGTGAAAATATATACTCGGCCGAGTAGCATTTATACTGAAATCAAGAAAATAAACTGAGAGTTGGGTGCAGCATACTTCCCTCGTTCGTGAGTGGCTCGGCCGGACGAACTTGTGTACTCGGCCGAGTGACTAGTATACTCGGCCGAGTGAGCCTTGTTTTCTGCTGTTTGTCTTCGTTTGGGCTCTAAACTCCGTCTTTCTTCCTCCAGTCGATTTCATCTTACTCCTAAGCATCGAGCGTCTTCCTGGGGCGCTCCTCGTCGTCTCGTTCATCCTACTCATGATGGATTTACCTATCTCCTCTCCTGTCAAGAAAAATAGGACCCGTTATCACAAAATTTTTGGGCGAACGACTCAAAACACTAAAAATTTCTAAAACAAAAATAAAGAAAAAGTAAAAATAAAGCAATAACCATCGGGTTGCCTCCCGACAAGCGCTCTTTTAAGGTCGTGAGCTCGACCCCCAATGATTTTCAATTAATGCGGGATGTTTGGTGCATATGAGATGCACCCATCAAACTTTCCGGGGAGAACGCTTGGATTCGGAAGTTGCGGCGGCATGTTCTCCCGCGGTGGTCTCTCGTCTCGAATTGTGTTGGGGGGAGGCTCCCCCAAGCTAGCGTTTGCTCCGGTCAACGGCTTCACCGGTGACGCCGATTTCCGTATCGGCGGAGCTTTCTTTGGAGACTTTAATTTCGAGAGCTTGCAGAGCTCTCGAATCCTTGTGACATCAGCGTCGCCTTCATCATTTTCAGCGGAGAGGTCGGGGGAATCATCTATCTTCTCATCTCGGCCTAAATCCGGGCCTTCCACGAAATCCTCATCGAAAAGAGCGCCAATCGAGTGGGGGATCGCCTCCTCAATTACCTCATCAAGGAGGTCCATGTAGTCAAGCTCCTCATGGTAAGGCATGTGTTTCATAGCCTTAGGAATGTGAAGCTCCACCTCGATGTTGCCGACGTTCAAAGTTAAAGTACCTTCTCGCACGTCGACAATCACCCCGGCGGTGGCGAGGAACGGGCGTCCAAGTATCAATGATGTATCTCCCTCCTCCTTAACGTCCATGATCACGAAGTCACATGGCAAGCATATTCCCCCCGGGACTTGTAGCGGGATGTCTTCGGCAATCCCTACCGGCCTTGTTATTCGCCCATCGGCCAATTGTATCCGCATGTCGGTCGGTTTCAACTTCGTCCCGGTGTTTAGCCTTAAGAACATGGAGAGAGGCATGAGGCTCACACTAGCCCCTAGATCTACCAACGCCTTTTGAAGAGGGACGCCGCCCAAGGTGCAAGGAATCCGAAAACTCCCCGGGTCTTTAAATTTGGCCGGCTCCTTCTCTCTCTTGGTGAACCAAGAGCCCTCCTCGGCTGGCATAATCTTCTCCTTCCTCTTTCTCCCCGAAATCAAGTCCTTTAAGAATTTAGCATATGTGGGGATCTCCACGATGGCGTCGAGGAAGGGAATGTTGAGGCTAACTCCTCTCAGATACTCGAGAAACTTTGCTAGCCTTTTCTCCATTTTCGCTCTAGCAAGCCTTTGGGGAAATGGGACCGGTGGCATGAAGCGCCTTTCCTCAATCAATTGCTCCGCTATAGATTTCTCCTTTTCTTGTGGCTCTTTCTCCTTATCAACTTCAACTACCGGCTCAATTGGCTCCAAACTTTCCTCCACGGGCTCCTCGGTAGGAATCATGGCGGGGGTGGTATCCTTCCCGCCTTTAGTAGTAACGGCAACTACGGCATTGATGTGGCCGGTGTTGCCCCGTGGGTTTTGCTCGGGTTGCGCCGGCAATCGTTGAGTGTTCCGATTGAGCAACGCCAATTGCTCTGATATTTGAGCCACAACGGTATTAAGGGAGTCTTGCCCCGCCTTCAAGGTAGCATTGACCTTATTTTGCTCGACCATAAACGCCTCCACTCTAGCTTCGAAGTCAGATCGTTGTTGAGCTTGTGGAGGGTTTTGATTTTGATTCCTCCACCCTTGATTGTATCCGGGCGGCCTATATGGTGGAACTTGTTGCTTCGGTTGGAAATTTTGTTGTGGAGGCCCCCTCGGCGGATAGTGTTGTTGTTGGGGTGGTGGTGGTCGAGCTTGTTGAGGTGGTTGTTGTGGCGGGTTCAAAGCTCCTTCGTTGTTGGCGTAAGAGAATCCGGGATGATTTCTTGTGGCCGGATTGGCCCAATATCCTTGGTTCCCCGCGACATATTGTACTTGCTCCAAGGATCCTTCTCCTTGCTCTCCTCCCACATACATGGCTTGAGATTGGTCTTGCCAATCACTCATTTGGTTCGTTGGAGCGGAGGTGGAAGGGGTTCCTTGGGGCTCCGTGATAAACTTCTCCAGTCTCTCCACTACCTTGTGGAGAGAATCAAACTTGCTTGTAAGCTCCGCTACGGCCTTCGTCTCATAGATACTAGTTGGCTTCAAGGAGGACGTGGAGTGTCCTCGCTCATCGCCCCATTGTTGGTTGTTTGAGGCCATCTCCTCAATTAGGGCCGTAGCTTCCTCGGGAGTCTTTGACAAGATAGCACCATTCGCCGCGGCATCAATAATTTGTTTGGTCCCCGATTGGAGACCGTTGTAGAAGCTATGAACTAGCTCCCAATCTTCAATGCTATGGTGCAGACATTGATGCTGCAGATCCTTAAAACGCTCCCAAGCCTCATAGAGTGTCTCTTGGGGTCTTTGCTTGAAGGACATGAGAGCGCTCCGGATCTTCACCGTCTTGGAGGGCGGATAGAACTTGTCAATGAATGCACTCGCCAACTCGTCCCAAGAGGTGAAGAC
>JAULAV010006812.1:0-10999 GCA_030789695.1 Scilla litardierei | reverse complement strand
TCGTCAAATCGACGGCTCAGATCGAGTTAACAAACCGCCACTGAAGTGGACAGTCGACTGATGTGAAATCGTCAGTCGACTTGCCGAAAAGATAGAGATTGACTTGGGTTGATAGATAAGCGCCTGTTGAGTAACTTAAAGTCGCCTGGTGAAAAGACAGTCGATTGTAAATAATGCAACAGTCGTCTGATAGAGGGTCAAAAAATATGATGAATTAACAGAGACATTTCAAGAGCAGGACAGGCGCCTGATGAATAACTTCCAGTCGCCTGTCAGAGAGACAGGCGCCTGGCAAATGTGCACCAGTCACTGGTGCAAAAAATACATAATTCAGATAGGAAAAATTAGTTGGGCAGACAACTGTCGAAGGAATGATATTCGTCTGTCCTGGTCCAAAAATGTACAGTAAGGCTGAAATCCAGAGGATTGACACAACTCACCCTAAGACCTATACTCTAACAATACTCTAATCATGAAATCATTAGCAAAATACTATAGATAACATACAAATCACGTATATTAAACCAAACAAACCAAATCATCAAAATCTCAATTACATCTCGTTGAAAAATATGTGAAAACTTATAACATATCAAAACAAGAAAAGTGAAATGATGACATGAGTTCAAAGCATGATTTATCATAAAAGTATGAACTCCTATAATTCAGATTCACCTAAAATCCCTAATTCTTCACGTAACCTCACAAATGAATCTTCTTTTAGAGGTTTAGTGAAGATGTCGGTGATTTGTTTTTGGGTTTCAATGTACTCCAAGATGATGTCATTCTTAGCTACATGATCATTAATGAAGCAATGTCTCACATCTATGTGTTTGGTATAGGAGTGATGTATCGAATTCTTGGAAAGACAAATTGCACTTTGGTTATCAACCATGATAGGACAAGTATCACAATTAACACAATAGTCTTTGAGTGTGTGTCTCATCCAAAGAACTTGTGCACATGCAAGACCCGCGGCAATAAATTCTGCTTCAGTCGTGGACAATGATATCGAGTTCTGTTTCTTGAAAACCAAGAAACTATGAAATTTCCTAGAAAATGGCAAGTGCCACTAGCACTCTTCCTATCGGATTTGCATCGGGCAAAGTCGGCATCACTATATGAGATTAGCTCATATATGCTAAACTTAGGGTAAAGTAACCCATAATCTAGTGAATGATTGAGGTAACGAAAAATTCTCTTAACCGAAATCAAGTTTGACTCCTTAGGTCTAGCTTGATATCTAGCACAAAGATATACGGAGAACATAATATCAGGCCTACTAGTGGTTAAGTAAAGTAAGCTACCGAGCATACCTCGATATAAACGAACGTCTACATCTTTCCCGTTCTCATGCTTGTGTAGATGGGTTGTCGTACTCATGGGAGTACATTTGCTTGAAGACGATTCCATCCCAAATCGCTTGATAAGCTCACCGGTGTACTTTGTTTGATGTATGAAAGTTCCATCCTTTATTTGCCAAATTTGGTCCAAGGAAGTAGTTGAGCTCACCCATATAGCTCATTTCAAATTCATCCTTTATAGACTTAAAAAATTCTTGGCAAAAATTAAAGTTAGTAGAGTAAAATATTATATCGTCTACATAAACTTGAATTAACAGGATGTCATTTTCATAATCTTTAATGCAAAGAGTTGAATCAACTTCACCCATTTTAAAACCTAAATCCAAAATAAAGGTTTTGAGTCGATCATACCAAGCTTTATGAGCTTTTCTCAACCCATATAACACTTTCTTAAGTTTGAAAACATGGTTTGGAAATTTTTCATGAATGAAACCGGGTGGTTGAGAACATAAACTTCTTCATTAACAATACCGTTTAAAAATGCACTTTTAACATCCATTTGAAATAATTTAAAATTTTTATGGGAAGCAAAAGATAAAAGCAATCTAATAGTTTCTAATCTAGCTACGGGGGCAAAGGATTATTCGAAATCAATACCTTCCTCTTGCCGATAGCCATGAGCTACTAACCTTGCTTTATTCCTTGTGATGACCTCGTTTTCATCGGTCTTGTTCTTAAAAATCCACTTGGTCCTAATCACTTGGTGACCACTTGAAAGAGGAACAAGCTACCAAACTTCATTTCTCTCAAAATTATATGAGTTCTTCTTCCATTGCAACTATCCAAGAGCTATCTTCACACGCTTCTTGGATGTTCTTTGGCTCAATGGTAGAGACAAATGCACAATGAGAGAATTCATCAATCCTTGACCTTGTTCGTACAACCCACACCAATATCTCCAATAATTTGGTCATGGTGGTGATTACGAACAGTCGGATAGGCTTTGGGAATACCTGGATCACTTGGAACATCCTCAACAATTTCATTAGTATTGTTAGTTTCAATAACAGAATCATTAATTTTAACATTACTAATGGAATCATATAAAACATATACACTATCATCAACAATATGAGGAATATCAAAATCTTCATAAATTATACGTACGTGTAGTGATTCCTCGATCGTTGAAGAGGTTTTGTTGTATATCCTGTAGGCTTTGCTATGGGTGGAGTATCCAACAAAGATTCCTTCATCGGATCTTGGCTCAAATTTATCTAAGTTACCAAAGGTGTTCTTTATAAAACAGTTTGAACTAAAAACTCGAAAATATTTAACTTACGGATTTTTATCATAAAATAATTCAAAACAAGTCTTGTTCGTTCGGGGCCTTACTAGGATCCTATTAAGCACATAACATGTCGTGTACACTGCCTCTGCCCAAAATTGTAGTTCAAGATGACTATCATGGAGCATGGTACGTGCACACTCTATTATGGTCATATTCTTTCTCTTAACAACACCATTTTATGGTGGTACGCGAGGAAAAGAAAAGTTGTGAGTAATCCAGTTTTCATCACAAAACTTAGTGAAAAATTCATTCTCAAATTCTCCTCCATGATCACTACGAATAGTGACAACGGTGGATCCTAAGAAATTTTGAATTTTCTTTGCAAATATAGTAAATTCTTCAAAAGCTTCATTTTTATTAGTTAAAAATGAAACCCAAGTAATCTGGAGAAGTCATCAACGACAACTAATCCATAATGAGCATTACCTAAAGAAGCGGTTCTCGTTGGCCCAAATAAATCTAGATGAAGCAATTCTAGGGGCCTTTTAGAAGTATTGCCATCTTTAAGTTTGAAAGATGATTTACTTAGTTTACCTCTTTGGCATGAATCACAAAAGTTTTTCTTACTAAAAACAATTTTCAAAAAACCTTTAACAAGATCATGCTTAGCTAACTTATATAAGTGCTTAAAATAAACATGACCAAAACGTCGATGCCATAATAGTTGTTCATTTGTATTAGCAACTAAGCAATGTTCTATGGTTTTAGGCAAGCTCAAATAATAAATGTTTTTATGCATAATACCAGTAAATAAAACATGTGAATCGATATCTACAATTTTACACATACCCTCTCCAAAGCTAACCTTGTAACCCTTGTCACAAAGTTGACTAATAGAGATAAGGTTATAACATAAACCACTAACTAAATAAACATTTGTAATAAGTGGTTTGGGCCGACTTTGCCTACTCCAATTACGGTTCCCTTTTGATTACCTCCAAAAGTGACCGTTGCACAATCCTTGATGCTAATCACTTCGGAGAGCAATGTGGGATCTCCCATCATGTGTTTGGAGCATCCGCTATCAAGTATCCATCCTTTCTTTTTAGAGCCAATATGACTTTTATTGCTCTCTTTCTTGTTCTTGGGTACCGACATAATATACCATAAGCTCATGGTACCCAAGCTTTGTTGGGTCGAAGGGGATTATCCCGTTGGAAGCCAAGTCCAAGTGGACTTTTGCTTCTCAACATAATTACCACTATTTATCACATCACTGATCACTCCATATTTTATACCTTTTTTCTGCATGTTTTCATGACGTTTTGATCGCCAATATTGCGTTTTTCACGATTATTCGACGATATTGCGATGCTTTTCACTATTTCTTGTCTTTGTCGTATTTCAGGAAATATGGAGTGATTGGGAGCGAAAATGAGATCAAAGGAGTTTCACGCACTTGGAGTGTCGCCCACGGCTTATTTGAGGACTTATCAGCGATGGAGGATGAGCAAAAGAAGAAACAATTCGATAGGAGCGACGAGGAAGCAAATAGGAGAAGAAATGAGCTCGGAAGCACCTCACTCGGCCGAGCAAGACTGCTCATTTGGCCGAGTGAAAGATCACCCTCGTCCGAGTAGAACGGATACACACCGAAGATTTCAGATGTTCACTCGGTCGAGCAAGAATTTCCGTTCGGCCGAGTAAGAAAGTTCACTCGCCCGAGTCAGTAAGGGAATTCAGACAGAAAAGAGCCGAAGCTACTGGAAAATCTAAGGAAGCTCACTCGGCCGAGCAAGATAGCTACTCGGCCGAATGCCTGCTCGGTCGAGCCACCCCGAGAGACAGACCCTGAAAACCCCGAAGTTACTGTTATTTTACAGGGTTTGTCACTCGGGCGAGTGACAAGGGTCACTCGGCCGAGTAATCCTCTCCGCCTGCTACTAGGATTACGAATTCTGGGCTGCGCAGGAGCAGTTTTGTCACGATTTTTTGGATGATTTTGACTTGTATTTAAGCCATGTTTTTACCCTAGTTTTAGGAGAGACTTGAATTATTTTTTAGGGAGCTCTTTTAGGTTTTTGACGGCTATTCTTTGGAGAAATCTCAGATGGAGATCATTGGCTACTTCATTGGTTTGTTCTTTCTTGTTAAAAACTTAATTTTTATGAATTGTTTCTCTATTGCAATGAATTGTACCGTGATTATTATTGTTATTTCTGAGATTTTCGCGATGATTAGTGAGTAGTTCCGTCGTTCTAGGGCCTAGGGATGAACCCTGTGGACCCGATCTTTAGAATTGTGATGAATTTATGGATTTGTTGCTGGAATTGATATTGGTTAGGTTATGATTGATATATTACGAGTAGCTAGGAATTCATGTCGATTGGGATTTGCAAGAGATTGGATCCCAATTGGTAGGAAGGCCTATATATTCGATTTAGATCGATAATTGGATTTCTCAAGACTTGGTTTGCAAGAGATTGGACCAAAGCCAGGATTTTTAATTATGAATCTATACGAATATTCGTTTGCAAGAGATTGGATGAATATGAATTATTATAACCTAGATCGTAGCTCGAGTTTGCACGAGAGTGGGCTCGAGATGCGATTGGACAATGATGTCGTTCTTCACGCTAGCAGCTTAGGCTAGGGTTTGCACGAGAGTGGGCCTTAACCTAGGTTTGCTATAGACCGGCAATAGCGCGAGAGCGTGCGCTTGGTTCTACATTAAGTTGTGACTAGTTCACATATATTCAAGCTTAGCAACAATGAAATTTATGATTCACAAGGATAAGAGACGGTCCGTAGTGAGGATTTCCTATCCCTAGATGTTTTATTATATTTATATTTCTTGCTATTGAACGATTGTGACGATACACCAAATCTACTCTTACTCTCTTGATAGCTAGGTAATTAAAGTGAGATACGGTCAATTGTCCTCCCTGTGTTTGATACCCGCTCACCACTACACCGTGCACTTGCGGTAAAACTACAAGTCGTTTTTCGGGTGTACATCCGGACACGATCAAGTTTTTGACCTCGATGCCGGGGAGCGATTTTTGACAGTGTTCGACTTTTCTTACCCAGTTATATCTCACTTTCTTTCTTATTTCTTTTTGACTTTGTATGATGCCCAATTTACATGCTCTCCCAGTATTTTCCACAGAATCTTAAGCAGTAACATGGGAGACGCGATCATGAGAACTGAGTCTAGTCTGGGAGATGAGGATTCATTCACAGCTCTTCTGAAGGAGCTTGTTGATGAGGTCCAAACCATAGGGGCTTTTGCAATTAATATCGAGGACCCCATTGAGCAACTATTTGCTGGCTTTGTGATGGATCAAGTCTCCCCTGACGGGACTATCGAGGGCAACATTAAAGTCGATGTGAGGGATGGCATGTTATGCTTTGAAGACATTAGAGCATGCATCGAAGAGCACTACACTTCTGAGGACCCCGCTTGGCATGCCGATACTCAGGGAAGTACACTCTCTGACCCTCCTTCCTACATTTTTGAACCCAATGAAATATCTTTTGATCTCAGGTGTGGACCGGAGCAAAGTGGTATCCCCCTCGATTTCAACACGGAGCTATGTAGTGTCTATTCCGATGCACCGTCCTCACCAAGAAGGGAACCTGAGCCCGCATACGAGAGCCCATTTCCAGAGAAGGAACTAAACTCAGATGTCACAGAAGAGGTCAAGCTATCACAAGAGGAGGAAGTAGGGGGTACAGCGCCCCCTGAGGTAGAACTGAAACAATTGCCTTCGAATCTGAGGTACGCTTTCTTGGGCAATAAATTGACCTATCTGGTAATTGTTAATGCTGCCCTCAACCATGACCAGCTTGAAAGACTCTTAGGTGTCCTTAGGAGTCACAAGGATGTCCTAGGCTACACCATCTCTGATCTAAACGGAATAAGTCCTAGGCTTTGCATGCACATAATCCATTTAGAAAACACTTAAGCCACCTCCATAGAGCCTCAAAGGCGGTTAAACCCAAACATGAAGGAGGTGGTTAAGAAGGAAATTCTTAAATTGCTTGAAGCCGACATTATCTATCCTATCTCTGATAGTAGATGGGTTAGCCCCGTTCACGTCGTCCCTAAAAAGGGGTATGGCCGTTATAAAAAACGATAAAGGAGAACCCATTTCTACATGCACCGTCACGGGATGGCGGATGTGTATTGGTTATTGGAAATTATATAAAGCCACCCGGAAAGACCATTGCCCATTACCCTTCATTGATCAAATGCTAGAGCGCCTAGCTAAACATAAATTATTTTGCTATTTGGATGGGTATTCGGGATTCTTTCAGATCCATTTGCATGAAGACGACCAAGAAAAGACTGCTGTCACATGTCCCTATGGTACGTATGCCTACTGTAAGATGCCCTTTGGACTTTGTAACGCTCCCGCCACCTTTCAAAGGTGCATGACGTCCATCTTTTCTGATTATATTGAAAATATTATGGAAGTCTTCATGGATGATTTTTCCGTTTATGGAAGTGAGTTTGATTCATGTTTGGCTAACCTAACTAAAGTTCTCAAAAGATGCCAACAAAATAATATTAATCTTAATTGGGAGAAATGCCATTTTATGGTCACCAAGGGGATAGTTCTTGGGCACCTTGTTTCTTCTAGAGGGATTGAGGTTGATGAGGCGAAAATTGAGGTAAACGAAAAACTCCCTCCTCCTATTAATGTTAAGGGCATTAGAGGCTTTCTTCGTCATGCGGGATTTTATCGCCGCTTTATCAAGGATTTTGCCTTAATCGCCCGACCTCTTACTGCCTTACTTGCTAAAGATGCTTCATTTGTCTTTTCAGGAGAGTGCTTGCAAGCATTTAATACATTGAAGGAAGCTCTCATTTCCGCACCCATTATACAACCGCCGGACTGGAGTCTTTCCTTCGAGCTCATGTGTGATGCAAGTGATCAAGCTATTGGAGCGGTGTTAGGACAAAGGAAGGACAAGAAGCTTCATGCAATATTCTATGCAAGCAAAACATTGGACGAGGCACAGAAAAATTACACCACAACCGAGAAAGAGCTCTTGGTAGTTGTCACTCCATTGAGAAGTTTCGCTCCTACCTCCTTGGCTCCAAAGTAATTATGCACACCGACCATGCGGCATTGAAGTATCTATTAAGAAAAAACGAGGCCAAGCCACGGTTAATAAGATGGATACTTTTGTTGCAAGAATTCGACTTGGAGATTAGAGACAAGAAGGGCACGGACAACGTGGTGGCGGATCACTTGTCTAGGCTTGTTCGTGACAAGGAGGATGAAAGTCTACCGATCGATGACACTTTCGCCGACGAAAGGATATTCTCCATAAGACCCGGAGAGGTGCCTTGGTTTGCAGATTTCGTCAATTATTTGGCGTGTGGGATTAAACCATGTGGAATGCCCATGCAACAAAAAAGGAGATTTATGCACGAAATCCGAAACTATTTCTGGGAAGATCCGTATCTCTTCAAGATATGCAAGGACGGTATTATACGGAGGTGTGTTTCCAAGGAGGAGGCCACATCAATCATTATGCATTGCTATAGTATGCCTTGCGGGGGACATCACGCCGCCTCCAAAACCACCGCAAAAATATTGCAGTGCGGGTTCTTTTGGCCAACCATGTTCAAGGATACGCACGACTTCGTCAAGCATTGCGATAAATGCCAACGGACCGGGAATATATCGAAACGGAATGAGATTCCAATGAAGCCCATTTTGGAAATTGAGCTATTCAATTGTTGGGGAGTGGATTTCATGGGCCCTTTTCCGTCACGCAAGGGAAACACGTATATCTTATTAGCGGTGGACTACGTCTCAAAATGGGTAGAAGCCATTGCCACCCCAACTAATGATGCTAGAGTGGTGTCCAAATTTTTCAGGCAAAACATCTTCCCGCGCTTTGGAGTGCCACACACTTTGATAAGCGATGGAGGGAACCATTTTATAGAAAATAAGTTTGAAGCCATGTTGAAAAAGTAATGGGTGAATCATAGGATTGGCATGGTATACCACCCTCAGACGAGTGGGCAAGTGGAGGTGTCGAATCGGGAAATCAAACAAATTCTAGAAAAGACCGTCGATAGATCTAGAAAAGATTGGTCCATGAAATTGAATGATGCACTATGGGCCTTTTGCACGGCCTTTCGCACTCCCATTGGCACTACACCATACTGACCTGTTTACGGGAAAGCTTGTCACTTGCCGGTAGAGTTAGAACACCGCGCATATTGGGCTATCAAGACCTTTAGCTTGACGAGATTAGGTGAGATGCTTACGAGAGCTCAAGCATTTACAAAGAAAGGACTAGAATCCTCCACGATGCACGCATCACCATTACGGACTTCAAGGTCGGAGATAAGGTCCTCCTATATAATTCTAGACTCCGACTTTTTCCCGGAAAACTAAGATCGCGATGGTCGGGACCATTCACCATTAAGCACATACAACCGGGGGGGAGCCTTTGAGTTGGAAGGAAAAGACGGTGCCACCTTCAAGGTAAATGGACAACGGCTTAAGCATTATTCCGAAGGGGCCCCCACCGGTGAAGTGAATCGCATATATCTACTCAAGGGGCGGTCCCATGATCTTTCACACCTCCTCAATGAGGTGATCGATGAAGCTATTCCACATTCTATTGGCGCCTTACACGATGACGGCCTTGAAGAAGGCCAATCTTCTAGTGGCGAAGAGAAGTTGGAAGACCCTCCGGATGGCTCTATGGGTGATGACAAAGAAGACGACACTGATGTCAAGAGAATAAGGGAGCTATGCAAGCTCTCCACGGCTAACAATTTGAAGAAAGCTCCACCGGATAAGAAACCATCATCACCGGTGAAGAAAAAGATTGGTACAAGCTCTAGCTTGGGGGACTTATCCCCCAACACTACCCATGATGTGGGGAGGCCGAGAAATGACCACGAATATCAACAACCGAATCCAAGTGGCCTTCCCGACAAATTTGACGGATGCATCTCGTATGCGCCAAATATCACGCACTAAACAAAAATCATAAGGGGTCGAGCTCAAGACCTTAAACAAGCGCTTGTCGGGAGACAACCTGAAGGTTTTATATTGTTTTTAGTTGAATTCTATTTTTTGTTTTAGATTTTTATTAGTGTTAGAGTCTAGAGTCAATAAAAATCGTGACAACGGGCTCTATTTTTCATGACAGTAGATGGAGAACGAGAAATCATTCATATGGAGGATGACCATGGCAAGGAAGAGCGCTCCAGGAACGCGCTCAGGCCTTAGGAAGAGGAAGAAACTGACAGGGACGAGAAAAACAGAGAAATGAGCAAAAACAGAGAGCCAAGGCTGCAAATAGCTAGCCATTCGGCCGAATGAACTTTTCATTCGGCCGAGTGAAGACTCTACTCGGCCGAGTAGAGTACCGATCAGGGAAGATCCTACAGACCCACTCTCTGTTATTTTCTGTAGTTTAGAGTACTATTGCCACTCGGTCGAATGACTATGTTACTCGGCCGAGTGAATCTGATACCCTACACGCTTCAAAAATCGCTGAGTGCCCTTGCTACTTGGCCGAGTGGAACTTGTCCATTCGACCGAATGTGAAAAGTCACTCGGCCGAGCCGTAAGTATTGAAAGAATTCGAAAAAAAATTATCACGAGCTGTTCGGCCCGAGTGAACGCGTCACTCGGCCAAGTCGATACATCCTTATATACGCTGAGGCGCTACGCGAATTTCGAAAACCAAAATTCCCCAATTCTTTTCGCCCAGCGCCCAAGCCTTTTCGATTTCCCTCTCCCGAATCTCGCCCCTCATCGCCTGAGCCG
Source organism: Scilla litardierei (assembly GCA_030789695.1). NCBI lineage: Eukaryota > Viridiplantae > Streptophyta > Magnoliopsida > Asparagales > Asparagaceae > Scilla > Scilla litardierei. The sequence goes on along the minus strand of JAULAV010006812.1, from coordinate 593 downwards.
TCACTGTCCGGTCGCCGTGCACCCCGCCGCCGACTGCCGACCTCCTCCCCGCCGCCGGTCACCACCGGCGCCGCCGCCCTACGCTGTTTCGCCTCCATTACGCCTCAAATTCCCCATTTCTCGCCCATTTCTCTAATCCGTATGCCCATTGCGTCCCAAATTCAAATTAATTCCTATATATATCTATTATCCCCAACCTTCCCCATGTATATTGATTATCACTCGCTGATTTGATTGTTTGTGTTTCAGGTTAGCTTGGGGGAGCTTGGGGGAGATTCTAGACGCTTGGAGTTTTGCGGAGGAGGTGATTCTTTGCACTCTTCATATTTTGCTCTCGCGACGTGTTCAGGTATACTCGTTCCATTTTATAGCGCATCGCATTTTCATCTGGGTAGGCACGTCTCGCGGCACACATGCCGCCACGCCTTAGGCCACGCACTCGGGAGCCCGCTTCCAAGCGGAAGAAGTCAGGTGATCCTGGCTCCTCTTCTGCTAGGGCGGACTCCCCTCTGCCTAGCCCACCACCACCCACACAGCCGCCTCCTACCTCACCCATTCCACCACCTGCACAGCCTGCCCCCGCGCTCGATGCG
>JAULAV010006811.1:0-18280 GCA_030789695.1 Scilla litardierei | reverse complement strand
CTTATCCAATCAACATTGAAATAAGAGGTAGATTCTTCAGGATCCGAGTTAGGGTAACTGCCTTGTTAAAGAAAGAACAGTTAACCCATAACTTCCCCTGTTTTGTGGATGTGTCTAGGGGTGGATACTTCAGGATCCAGAGTCAACGAGGTTGCCTCGTCAAAACCTTGACTACGGAAAACCCAGTGGGAAAAAACCTGTAGCCAAGGGAAAAGAGTACAACTCTGCAGTTGACTCCCCCTTATCTGACCAAGCTTCAGGCTTGCAGATTTCCTATGAATCTATACATCAGTCTCCTATGTATCTATGAGTTCATAGTTCTCTCATCCTGACCCAGTTTACATTTACTCACTCTCCTCATCCCAATCCCATATACAAGTTTCTCAAAGATACTAGTAGGCAGGGATTTGGTAAGCAAATCCGGCAAGTTATTACATGATTGGATCTTCTGTACCTTAATATGCTTTTGCTTCTGAAGGTCGTGCGTCCAGAAGAACTTGGGGGAGATATGCTTCGTCTTGTCACCTTTGATGTAGCCGTCCTGTAGCTGGGCTATACATGCAGCATTGTCTTCATAGAGTGTAGTGGGTGCAAGAACGCCGGTCGTCAGGCCGGTGGAGGTGAGTATGTGCTGGATCACCGAGCGTAGCCAGAAGCATTCCTTGCTTTCTTCGAAGATCGCAAGTAGCTCTGAGTGGGTGGATGAGACGGTCGTCATGGTCTGCTTCACAGATCTCCAGGATATGGCAGTGCCGCCATATGTAAACATGTATCCGGTCTGAGACTTCTCTGTATGAGGATCGGACCTGTAACCTGCGTCAGCATAACCAACTAAACCAGTTGATGCCCCTCGCCTGTAGAATAGACCTAGGTCTATGGACCCTTGGAGGTAGCGCAGAAGATGCTTAACTCCGGCCAAGTGCCGCTGTGTAGGTGCAGCACTATATCTGGCTAGTAAGTTTACTGCAAACGCTATGTCAGGGCGAGTGCAGTTAGCCAGGTAAAGGAGTGCACCGATAGCACTTAAATAAGGCACTTCGGGGCCTAGTACTTCCTCCCCCTCTTCCAGCGGCCGGAAGGGGTCTTTGTGTACATCCAATGATCTGACGACCATCGGAGTGCTGAGGGGGCGGCACTTATCCATCTGAAACTTTTTCAAGAAGTTCGATGTGTAAGTTGACTGGTGTAACAGGATCCCATCTTTAAGATGCTCTATCTGAAGGCCTAAACAGAATTTTGATTTTCCGAGGTCTTTCATCTCGAAAGTTTCTGTCAGGCTTCTAGAAATCTTTGCGATCTCTTCAGGAGATCCGATGAGGTTTAAGTCGTCTACATAGACGGCTATAATTACAAATCCTGTTGCCTTTGCTCTTATAAAGATGCAAGGACAGACTGGGTCGTTTTTAAATCCTTGTTGTGCAAGGAAGTCGCTCAGTCTGTTATACCACATTCTTCCAGATTGTTTTAGACCATATAATGATCTTTGCAGTTTCACTGAGTAAATGTCATGTTCTCTCTCTTTTAGTGCTGCAGGCAAAGAATAACCGTCAGGCAATCTCATATAGATGTCTCGGTCTAGGTTGCCATATAGGTATGCAGTAACCACGTCCATGAGTTGCATATCTAAACCCTCTTGTGCTGTTATGCCAATGAGGAATCGGAAGGTGATCGCGTCCATGACCGGGGAGTATGTGGCTTCAAAATCCACCCCAGGACGTTGGGTAAAACCCTGCGCTACAAGCCTTGCTTTGTAGCGTACGATCTCATTCTGTTCATTTCGTTTTCTAACAAATACCCATTTATAACCCACAGGTTTTACACCTTTTGGTGTCTGGACTATTGGTCCGAAGACCTTGCGTTTGGTGAGTGAATCCAACTCCACTCCTATTGCCGCTTTCCACTTTGGCCAATCATCTCTGCTTTGACATTCTGTTAGAGAGCGTGGTTCAATATCATCGTCGCAGTACGCGACGTTGATGGCAATATTACACGCAAATGTGTCATCTATTGTTGTGCTTTTTCTGTCCCAATACTCCCCAGTTCGTACATAGTGTATCGATACTTCATTTTCTCCCGGTTTTTCCTCTTCATGAGAGTTTGGGAGAGATGGGGTAGCAGGGCTTAAATTAGCATCATGTGGTGGTATTTGTTTACCATTGCCAAGGGTCCTACTCTTTCGAGGGACTTGGTCCTTGGATCCCGGTGGTCGTCCTCTCTTTTTGAGAGGTCCAACCATTTCTGCTGCAGTCGGATTGCATCCATTTTGCGGTATGTCAATCCTAGCTGGAGTGTTAGCAGCAGGGACGTGTGATTCGACAATCTTCTGGTTGTCAGTAAATTTGTCCGGCAAGAGATGGACAGTGTTTTGGATGTGGAGAATCTTCAGGACCTCCTCATCACACTGGCTTGTTGGCGGATCAAAGTGACATAAAGTTTTTGTATCCCAAGTGATACTTTCTGAAGCTTCGGGCTTCTTTGTCTGTGAGCCTAGTCTTGGGAACGATGTTTCATCGAATTCACAGTCTTCTAGACGTGCCTTAAAGACGTCCCCCGTAAGGGGTTCTAGGAATCTAATTATGGAGGGGGTGTCAAACCCAACATAAATGCCTAGGTGACGTTGTGGACCCATCTTTGTCCTTTGTGGTGGTGCTATGAGGACGTATACTGCACAACCACATATTCTCAAATGTGAGACAATTGGCGGGGCTCCAAGTGCTAGTTGCATTGGAGAAGATGACTGACCTCCAGAGGGTCTTAATTTTATTAAAGATGCAGCATGCAAAATTGCATGACCCCACGCATTCACTGGCATCTGGGATTGAAGTAATAATGGACGAGCGATCCATTGCAGTCTCTTAATTAGAGATTCTGCTAACCCATTTTGGGTGTGAACATGCGCTACAGGATGTTCGACTTCAATTCCCTGAGCTTGGCAATAGTCTAGAAAGACTTGTGACGTAAACTCCCCCGCATTGTCCAGACGAAGTTTCTTTATCTGGTGGTCGGGGAAGTGGGCCCGTAACTTTATTATCTGAGCTAAAAGCTTAGATAGTGCTAGGTTACGGGTGGACAGTAGGCACACATGTGACCACTTAGTAGATGCGTCTATCAGGACCATAAAGTACCTGAACGGACCGCTTGATGGGTGAATCGGCCCACAAATGTCTCCGTGGATTCTTTCCAGAAAGCTGGGAGACTCCACATCCACTTTCAGTGGAGAGGGTCTCGTGATCAGTTTACCCTTGTAACAGGGTGGACATGGGAATTTGCCTTTTTGAAGAATCTTCAGGTTCTTCAGGTCAATGCCCCTGGAGTTCTTTATGATGCTGTACATCATAACCGAACCAGGGTGTCCCAGTCGACTGTGCCAGAGTTGGAATTCTGGTGTTTGGGGGCACTGCTGGTGCTCCACCATGGATGTTTCTGGAGTTTGTATACTTGTTTGGTTGAGTCCCGAAGGGAGTCCCTTGAAACGTTCCACAATGGGTTTTGAACCATTTGTAAGAGCCGTTACAAGCAAGTATTCCATTTTATCTTCCTCGACCGTCTCTAAGTGATATCCGTTTAAACGGATGTCTTTAAAACGTAGGAGGTTTCGGATGGATTTAGGGGAGTATAACGCATTTTTAAGTGTTATTTGTGTGTTGCCGGGGAGCAATATAATTGCTTCCCCTGATCCTTCGATTATGTTTGCTGTGAAGGATCCTGTCCAAAACAAAGTTAGGATCGATAATTAAAGTGGAGACTTACGCTTGCGTATGCGGAACGATAGTCTCGGAACTTTGCCTTCGGATTCGCCACGACGGATCGAGTCTTCTCACGAACGGAGTAAGGCTACTAATCCACAATCTAAATCTCTATTTTAGATTAAGAACTTGGAAGGAGGGAGAGGAAATATTTCTGCAGAGCTTTGCTATGAAGAAGATGCATGCATGAATTTCATGCAAAATGTGTAAAGAAAATGGCTACCCTTGGGTCTTATTTATAGCCCCCAAGGTAGTTATTTTAGGGTAAGTTGTTCCTTTGGAACAACTTAATTAAGGTGTACCATGATACATGGCACAATATAAGCTTAAGTTGTACCATATGCATGGTACAACATAAGCTTAAGATATTCCCCCTTTATTAGCCATATGTCGCATGCACTTATGCATATATAATGCGACTTTCCCGCTCATACAGAGATCCTCTCCGCAAGGGAACAGATTCCCTTTGCACATGACTTCGTGTGCGCGACGTTCGAGGTCCGTAATCCCTCGTACATCCCCCACAAGGGTGTACAAACGTCTTCCATATCCAACATCTCCCACTCACACTTGAGGGGATTGTAAGAGAACGTCTTTCCCTTAGTTCTTTCATCTATCATACCGAGAAATAGACCGTGCGACCGTCATGCGCGTAGAGTCTGTTGTTGTGCACTTGTTAGAGATACACAACGACCTCGAAGGTGCAAAGTTGAGTAGTTCAACGCATGCTTTACCCTAGATTATTTCTTCACATTTCTTATACTTTATATTCAACAATAGAATCCCATCTGGATTACAATTGGCTGGCCAGCTTTGAATCATTAAAGTCCAAATGTGAATATGAAATCAATCTTCCTCTTCTTGTGAACCTTCTGATCTTGACTTGATTCGCTTTTCTAACGTGCCCCGCCGAGCCGAATTACCATAGCCCATTAGTAACACGCTAAGATAGCGATCATCTCGTCAAATCTAAAGGAACCAATTGGAGTCCTTGAGGGTAAGATTTAAGACCCATATGGCCTTTGAGTCTCACATAATAGCAAACACTATTGCTACTAACTCAGTGGTCGAAATGCATACGTGGTATGAACACGTATTACAACATCACTCCTTTCCCAGGGAGAGTATGTCTTAATGATGTTGTACGGATGAAAAGATCAGACACCACAGTGCCTATCTTTTTGAGTCCCCTTACTACTCGTGAAATATTCACGGACTCTCATCCTGCATAAGACAGATATGATTAAAAAATCCAATGAGATCTTTATATCCTTGTGATACAGATCTCAGATCTTTTGTAAGCATCCGTATGATGCAGATCTTTTATTCGACTATCTTGTTTAAGTCATGACTCTAAATCATTTGTCTAATGATTTTGACTTTAAACTAGTCTCATCTCTATCTTATCCATCTGATAAGATAAGGCGGTTGCTCATGTGAGAGAGCCAACCTTAATCTGTCCGACATACACACAAAAAATAGCTGAGACTTAAACACAAATGTATATAAAATCATTTGTAAGAAACTTGTATGCAAATTAAATTTTGATCTTCTATAGGCATGGGAAATATTACATGATACAGCTCAGCACCTACGCATTCCCATAGATGATAAGTGTTTGAAAAACACATCTCTGGGGATCGCCTTAGTAAGGGGATCCGCTATCATCTCATGCGTGGATATGTATCCTATGTCTACTTCCTTCCGTTTATCATAATCCTTCGCAAACTTGAATCGAATGTCAATGTGTTTGGTCTTACAATGAAATTTAGGATCTTTGACATAGGCAATCGAAGCTTGACTATCACTGTATATAGGAACAGTGCTCGGGTCAGAGGCATTCGTCAGCCTGTCTAAGAATTTCCTAAGCCAAACAGCTTCTTGGACCGCCATGCTGAATGCTACGAACTCGGCTTCCATGGTTGATAGAGCGATGCAGGTTTGTTTCTTGCTGCTCCAGGATATTGCACCATTCCCGAGTAAGAAAACAACGCCTGAGGTAGATCTTCGCTCGTCGAGATCACCCGCCCAATCAGCATCGGTATAGCCTTCGAGTCTCAAGGTATTGCCTTGATAGCATAACGCATAGTCCGCAGTCCCTTTGAGGTATCTTAATATCCTCTTCACCGCTTTCCAGTGTGCCTGTCCTGGGTTGGATTGGTAACGGCTTACCATACCAACAGCATAGCAAATGTCGGGTCTAGTACACATCATAGCGTACATCAGACTCCCGACAGCACTGGAGTATGGAACTTTTTCCATAGCTTTCTTTTCTTTTGGATCTTTGGGACACATCTCCAAACATAGACCCTCGCCTTTGCTTATTGGAGTATCAATTGGCTTGCAGTCCTGCATATTAAACCGTTCTAAAACTTTCTTTATATACGTCTCTTGAGAGAGAGAAAGAAGTTTCTTGGAACGATTCCTTGAGATCTTAACCCCAAGGATATATGCAGCTTCACCCATGTCTTTCATCTCAAAGACGGATGAAAGCCAAGCTTTGATATCCAATATAAGACGCTTATCATTTCCGGCTATAAGTATGTCATCAACATAAAGAGACATAATTATATACTTGTTTTTAATCCTCTTAATATATACGCAATTGTCTTCGTCGAGCATGGAGAATCCATACGACAAAACAACTTCTTGAAAGCGCATATACCACTGCCTTGAGGATTGTTTAAGACCATATATGGATTTACGAAGTTTACAAACCTTATGTTTGTTTTCTTCTTGTACGAACCCGTTTGGTTGTTCCATGTAGATCTCCTCATCTAGTTCTCCGTTAAGAAAGGCAGTCTTTACATCCATCTGATGTAATTCGAGGTCCAAACAAGCCACCATTGCCAGAATTAAGCGAATCGAGGTAAAACGCACGACAGGAGAGAAAGTCTCTTCGTAGTCTATTCCTTCCTGTTGCGTGAAACCTTTCGCAACAAGGCGAGCTTTATATTTCTCGATGGAGCCATCAGCCTTATGCTTGATTTTGAGAACCCACTTGTTCCCAATGGCTCTACGTCCCTTAGGTAAATCAACCAAGTCCCAGACTTGGTTTGTTTTCATGGATTGAAGTTCTTCTTCCATTGCCGCTATCCATTTATCTTTAGCAGGGCATGTGACGGCCTGTTTGAAGTTTGCAGGTTCGTCATCATCTTGTAGTAATGTCATGAATGTTTGAGGAAATTCATCCTCAAATCTCAGAGGTGTTAGCCTCGTCCGATTACTACGTCTTGTTTGAGTTTGATCACTCCCACTTGGAATGACATCACTCCCACTTGGAATAATATCACTCCCACTCGGAATAGGATTGGTATCGTTCGTATCATTCATTGGTGAAGTTTGAAACGTATTTTCTTCTTCACCAAGAATTCTCCCACTCGAACGTTCCGATCCTTTTTGATCCCAAGTCTCAAACAAGGATAAGTCTTGACTTATCTCACCCTGTCTTGGAAACTCATTTTCCAAGAAGACAACATCCCTCGATTCGAATTCTATAAGACCTCCATTGTCCTCTTGACCGACGAAAACATATCCTTTGGAGTTTTCAGCGTATCGGACGAAGATACACTTCCTCCCACGTGGCCCAAGTTTGCCATATTTGTGAGAGGATAAATGTGCGTAAGATGCACAACCCCAAGGTTTTAGAATGCTTAAGTCTGGAGTTCTATTGTTCCACAACTCATAAGGAGTAGAACTTACCGACTTCGAGGGTACACGGTTTAAGATGAATGCTGCCGTTAATAATGCGTCACCCCAAAAGGTGATAGGCAAATTTGCCTGAGACATCATTGAACGGACCATTTCCATCAATGTCCTATTTCTTCTTTCCGCAACACCGTTTTGTTGCGGAGTGTAAGGCATAGTTACCTGATGTACTATGCCTTTTTCATCACAAAGTTCCTTAAAACTTATTGATTGATATTCACCGCCCCTATCGGTTCGCAAAACCTTAATCTTGCGATCTAATTGATTCTCCACTAAACTCATATAGTTTTTAAAGCAAGCCAAAGCTTCACTTTTGTGGGATATCAAATAGATATGTCCGAAACGGGTGAAGTCATCAATGAACGTGATGAAATAGGACTTCCCGTGTCTTGTCTTAACATTCATTGGACCGCAAATGTCCGAATGGATAAGCTGTAATGGAACTTCGGCCCTTGTGCCAGTTCCAAACGGCTTGCGACAAGTTTTCCCTACAAGACATTGTTCGCAAGTTGACATTTCAACTTTTGAAACGTTAGATAGCAAGCCACTTTTGGGAAGTCTATCCATTCTAGTTGGTCCAATATGACCAAGTCTTGCATGCCAACAAATGATTTCAGACTCAGAGTTAGAAGCATTTGTCAAATGAAAACTTTCATTAATGGAAGAAGCAACATCATTCATTGTATTTAAAACAATTAATCCATTACAAACATTACCAGAACCAATCAAAGAATTATTATAAACAAGGTCAACATATTGTTTATAGAACCTCCACTCATAATCTAAAGACATTAACATGACCACGGAAACGATATTCCTTCTAATATCTGGAGCAAAGAGGACGTCGTGCAATAACAAAGTCCGGCCGTTGTCGAGAACTAGCTTGCATGTTCCGAAGCCTTTGACTTCAACACGTGTGTTGTTGCCGACGTAAATCCACTTTGTTCCTTGAGTTATCTTTCGATACTCTACGAAGAACCTTCTGTCCTTCGCTACGTGGTCTGTGGCCCCTGAATCAATCAACCAAAAATAGTTAGATTCAGCAAGAAACATGGAACTAGAAACACATATGTAACTAGTCCTACAAGTTACCTTATCACTTCCATCCGTACATGTACGGGCGAAGTGACCGTACTTGTTGCACTTAAAGCACTTGATCTTCTTCAAGTTTTTCTTCTTTGAGTGCACATTCTTTTGCCACTTTTTGTTCTTTGTCTTCTTTGAGGTCTCCGGTTCTTGCTTACGTTCGTTCACAAACCTTAAGCGTTTATTCTTCCGCTTATTTCCCCCATGTGAGGAACTAGCGGCCACGTGCACTTCTGCACTTGGTTTTGCGGCTTGAATCCGCTTTTCCTCGAGTTCGAGGTGTTTCGAAACATCGCTTAAAGTTTTAATGCACTCATTATGAGTGAGATGCATTTTCATGTTATCCCAGCTATCTGGGAGTGAACGAATGACCGCTTGGATCTGCTGTTCGTCAGACAGCGTAACACCCGCATCCTTTAATTCAGATATAAGATTCGCCATGTGGCGGAGATGCTTTTTCATAGAATGATCTCGCCGCATCTTGTACGAATCAAATTGAATATTCAAGGAGCGGAGTTTGGTAACCGAAGTTCCACCAAACTTTACTTCTAGCTCAGACCATATGTCTTTGGCTAGATCGAATTCCCGAAATAGGCGCATTATGTCATTGTCCATCGCGGACAGTAACGTAATACGTGCTATTTTGTTCTTTCGAGTCCAAGTGTCATAAGCTTCCCGGTCCCTCTTGTGTTGGGCCGTATTGCCCAACTCAGGTTCTACCATTATGTTTTGGAGTGTTTCGAGCACATCTTGCTCCTCCAAAACATATTGGATCTTTATTGACCAAAGTTTATAATTGTCGCCGTTGAGCTTTTCACCTTTGTTAAGCTCTGCGACAATATTCTTAGAAGCGGTAGACATTTTCGTTTCAAAAAACTGCAAAGAGAATGAAAAACACGATCAAAATTCTATGCATAAAGTTTCGATTCTTTAAACACTTGATAAGTTCCTTGGATGCGTTGAAATGTTACTCTAGAATCGAGAAGTTCACTACGTTCCCAACTACCATCTAGAAGTAACTTTCAAAGTATCCCTCTTACTTATCTCAAGTAAAAAGAAATCAGAAATAATACCCGTATGGTATTAGCAGCGGAAAATCACTTTGAAAAACTTATCTTTCAAAATAGAATAGGTGAGAATTAGCGCAAAGAATTTTAACGCAACAATTGCCAAGCCACGAGACATGGGTTAGATAACCATGGCCGGATCGTGGTAGGACTTGGAATTCTAAATTGCGCTATCCCGATTTAAGGACGGGACATAACCTATTTGAAAAACATCTTTTTCCAAAAATTTTGAAAGCACGTTGGCTAATCTCCGTAGAGTAGAGCACAACGTCACAAGTACATTGGCTAATCTCCGTAGAGTAGAGCACAATGACATGGCTAATCTCGCATGAAGTAGAGCACTATGGCTAATCTTCAAGGAGTAGAGCCCAAATGAAAAACTTCATTAAAACGTTTAGTCCCGTATGAACTATTCGGCACTGTGGTTAGCCCCGTATGGACTACTCGACACATTCGAGTTTGACCAAGGCCATTTGTTACCCCGTATGGGTCATCTGGCAAATTTGCAATCGATCCAGACCATCTGTCAAATTGGTCGACCAAAAACACAAAATTGGTCGACCAATTTTCGAAATACAAATTCTCCCTCCCGGTCAGGGCCTCTGCCCTGACCGGGGCTTGGCCAAAGGCCGGCCAGGGCATCTGCCCTGGCCGGCCAGGGGGCCTGGCCCCCTCGGCCAGGGCCTGCCAGGCCCTGGCCTCTGCCAGGGCCTGCCGGCCAGGCCCTGGCCACTGCCAGGGCCTGCCGGCCAGGCCACTGGCCGGGGCCAGGGCTCCTGCCCTGGCCTCGGCCAGGCCCTGGCCTGAGGCCAGGGCGCCGGCCCTGGCCTCTGCCAGGGCCGGTAGGCCGCTGGCCGGGGCCAGGGCTCCTGCCCTGGCCTCGGCCAGGCCCTGGCCTGAGGCCAGGGCACCGGCCCTGGCCACTGCCAGGGCCGGCCTGGCCCTGGCAGTGGCCAGGGCGCCGGCCCTGGCCACTGCCAGGGCCGGCCTGGCCGGCAAGGCTCTGCCAAGGCCGGCCACTGCCGGCCTGGCCATGGCCGGCCATGGCTTGGCCATGGCCGGTCATGGCCAAGGCCATTCGGCGTTGGCCGGCCATGGCCCCTTTGGCCATGGCCGGCCACCCCCTTTAAACGGGGTTGCCGCACTCATTCCTCCCCCTTGATGGGGTGGTCGCCGGTGGTTATTGGCCGTAGCCAACCCCCTCCGCATGGGGAGAGGGGATGCATGGCCTTCATAGCCCATTTGGCCATGGTGCACATGCACCAAATTTTCCTCTTACCCGATGGAAATAACTTCCATCATCTTCCTCGATGAAGCACCCGTTCGTCGAAGAAATTAGTTATCTCTTAATGGCCGTGTGCCAAAAATGAATAACGTACTACGTGAACGGTCGGTTCTTCCCGTCACGGAGAGTTCCTACCATATCCGTAATGATAGGAGACCCTAACGTGAAAAGAACAACCGCTGCGTTCTCTCCGTCACGAAGCGTTCCTACTATATCCGTAATAGTAGGAGACCCATTCGTGAAAAAGACAACGACTCGTTCGTAGTTTCGACGGGGCGGTGGATTGACCGGGGCGAACCCATATGGCTCTGATACCAATGAAGGATCCTGTCCAAAACAAAGTTAGGATCGATAATTAAAGTGGAGACTTACGCTTGCGTATGCGGAACGATAGTCTCGGAACTTTGCCTTCGGATTCGCCACGACGGATCGAGTCTTCTCACGAACGGAGTAAGGCTACTAATCCACAATCTAAATCTCTATTTTAGATTAAGAACTTGGAAGGAGGGAGAGGAAATATTTCTGCAGAGCTTCGCTATGAAGAAGATGCATGCATGAATTTCATGCAAAATGTGTAAGGAAAATGGCTACCCTTGGGTCTTATTTATAGCCCCCAAGGTAGTTATTTTAGGGTAAGTTGTTCCTTTGGAACAACTTAATTAAGGTGTACCATGATACATGGCACAATATAAGCTTAAGTTGTACCATATGCATGGTACAACATAAGCTTAAGATATTCCCCCTTTATTAGCCATATGTCGCATGCACTTATGCATATATAATGCGACTTTCCCGCTCATACAGAGATCCTCTCCGCAAGGGAACAGATTCCCTTTGCACATGACTTCGTGTGCGCGACGTTCGAGGTCCGTAATCCCTCGTACATCCCCCACAAGGGTGTACAAACGTCTTCCATATCCAACATGCTGGTCCTGAGATTGTTCTCAGTGGGCCAGAATAGCTACTTACGCTCGTGAAGTAGTCTATGTTTTGAAGGATCGAGTGCGTCGATGCACTGTCCACTAGGCAGATAAGTTCCATATCTAAAAAGGGGAAAGGCAATAAATGAAGAGAAAAGATCTACTTTCATAAAGATAAATGCTCAAAAATATTGTTTTGACATGGAAATAAAACTAGATATGATGCATAAAATAGAAGATACATTGCTAGTTGCATAAAAGTGGTCCAGATCTAGAGAGTGTCATCTCCCATGAAATCTTCAGGAGTCCATGAGGTCTCTGCCAACGCTGCGCTCTCCATCAGGTTTGTCTCAGCTCGAGGCTTGAGGCTTGCCTGGTAGAGGTCCTGGAGGTGTTTTGCTGTGCGGCAGATTCTGGACCAGTGGCCCGTCATCCCGCATTTTGAGCATTTGTCCTCCCAGTCTTTCTTGGGAGTGCCTCCTTTGTTGGGAATCCTCTTCTGCTTCTTGTCCACGAACTTCTGGTTTTGGGGAGGAGCTGGGTGAGTGGCCTTCTTCCGATGCTTCTGTTCTTTCCATTTCTGGAATTTTGCCTTTTTGTCCGTCTTCTTCTTCTGGGAAGACTGGAAGTGGGCCTCTGCAGGAGGTGGCAATGGAGCGGAGCCAGGAGGGCGCAGGTTGTGGGTGGCAACCAACAGGTCTCTGTTCTGTTCAGCCATAAGCAGGCATGAAAGAAGGTCAGAGTACTTTGTGAACTTCCTCTCTCGATATTGTTGCATAAGGATCATGTCCTTTTCATGGAAAGACGTAAACGTCTTTTCCAGCAACATCTTCTCCGTCACTGGTTCAACACACAACTTCAGGCGTGAGGTGATGCGGAAGAGAGCTGAGTTGTACTCCGCTACGGATTTGAAATCCTGTATGCGGAGGTGAGTCCACTCGTACTGTGCACGGGGGAGTATGACATCCCTCTGATGTCTGTACCTCTCCTCGAGTGCATCCCACAGCTCGTAAGGGTCCTCTACAGTGAGGTACTCGTCCTTTAAGGTCGAGTCTAAGTGTTTCCTGATATATATAATGGCTTTCGCCTTTAATATATCGGAAACTTCCTCTGTATGAGGTGCTTCCACTGAAGCCTCCTTGTTAGCTGGGGCAGTACTAGTTGTTGCCTTTTCAGTCTGTGTGAGACTGAAACCATGAGAGCGCAGATGGAACTTCAGGTCCAACTGCCAACTCAGGTAGTTTGACCCATCAGCCTTCAGGACTGAGAAGTCTACATTTGCGAGTCTGGCCATTTTATGATCTAGCATGTAAAGAAAAGTAGCATGTATCATTAAGACTGAATAAAACAGACATCCACGCATTAATGTGATTTTAACATACATGCTTTTTTTTCAGGTAATGTGAATAATTAATTACTAAAAATTAACAATCACGCATGCTGTTTAAGGAATTTCATTGTGACATTAGGGCATGGTATTTTGAGCTAATTAACAACCACGCAGTTTAATGCATAAACAATGAAACAGAAAAATGACCTTAGGCTATGGGGATCAGCCAGCCGACACCGAAAAAATAAAAGAGTCCAGTCCGAAGTTACATCAAAAATGCATGAAAATTAAAGTACAACTCGAGAACTTCAGAGAGAAGCCCCTATCTTCATTGAGCGAACGCCTTCAGCTTCTTCTTGGTGTCCTTCAGTCTTCTTTTTTACATTTTCATCCTCACATACAAAATTTCTCTCAAAAAGAAGAAAAATTGCAGGAATTTAAAACGGTGTCGAAAACCTGGCTGATCCCTAAAAACATAGCCTAATATTTGCACATCCACGCAGATAATATATTCGCGACATACAACCACGCAGATAATCAAAAACACAGGCATTTAAAATAATTTAAAATTGTGTGTGTCGTGCAAAAAACATTTTTTTTTGAAAAACTTTTTGCCTTTTTGATCCATAATTTACTGTTTTATTTTAACGCTTTAAACCCTTTCAAAATTTCTTTTTAAATATTTTGGGCTTTTTAGGGCCAAAAATAAATAAAATAATTTATGTGGATGTGCTAATTTTCTGGCCTTTTGGGCCATGAAAACAACCCATTCGGGTTAATATTGGGCCTCCCCCGAAAAATAGCCCGTTAGGGTTAGGGTTTCAGGAAACCCTAGGGGGGCCCGCGGCGTGTCGCCGCAACGGCTGGCTGATCACTCCATATTTTACACCTTTTTTCTGCATATTTGCATACCGTTTTGATCGCCCATATCACGCTTTTCACGATTATTCGACAATATTGCGATACTTTTCACTATTTCTTGTTCTTGTCGTATTTCAGGAAATATGGAGCGATCGGGAGCAAAAATGAGCTTAAGGGACTTGCACCCACTCCGGAGCGTCACCCAAGGCTCTTTTGAGGGATATTCGGCGATGGGAGACAGGTGAAAGAAGAAGGAACTCCGTAGGAGCGACGAGGAGGAGAAACGGAGAAGATTGGGCATTTTAGCATGCCACTCGGCCGAGTGAAGGAGTCACTCGACCGAGCAAAGAAGCCCGCTCGACCGGCCAGATCGGACACTGGTCGCGCCCCGGCGTACACGTCCCGAGGCGACGGTTGTAGTTTTACCGCAAGCGCACGGTGTAGCGGCGAGCGGGTATCGAACACAGGGAGGACGAATGACCATGCTTGCTCCTAATCAACCTGGCTATTCAGAGGGATAATTGCCTTGGGCGATCCTGTCACAATCGTCAGACAAAAGTGCGAATTATCAAATCAAATAGAGAACGCCTAGGGAATGGGGAATCCCCACTACTCACCGTATTTCACAATTGTGGTTCGCCGGTATCGAAATCGCTAGGATGAGAATTCGGATGAACTAGTTGCAACTAAATGTGGAACCAGGCTCACGCTCTCGCGCTGTTGCCGGTCTATAGCTTTCCTGGGTTTGGGTCCAATCTCTTGCAAACCCTAGCCTAGGGAAGCTAGCATAAGGATCAACATCATCGTCCAATTGCGCACCGAGCCCAATCTCTTGCAAACTCGGTCCACAATCAAGATTAGGATAGTTCCTACCCGTCCAATCTCTTGCAAACGGGTATCGGCACGGAATTGCAACCGGAGATCCTAGCATCGGTCCAATTTCTTGCAAACCGATACTTCGAAAATCCGACTCCAACCCAATTCGGATTTCTAGGGCTTCCTATCGAATTGGGATCCAATCTCTTGCAAATCCCAATTGATGTGAATACCTAGCTATCCGTAGTAATTCGATCCCAATCTAATCCCTAATAACAGTCCTAGCTCAATTTCTACCAATTCAACACAAATACGAAATTGGGCTTGTAGGGTTCATCCCCACGCCCCAAGACGTGGAGACTACTCACTAATCATAGCAATAGCACAATAATTGGCAAAGAAATAGACAATGGAATTCATCACAACAATGATATAAACAATAAAAATAGAGTTTTTGTGGAAGAGAAGTGCAAACCAATGTAGATCTTCAATCAACCCAACAAAAATCCAAGTTTTTCTCTTCACCAATCACAATTAATAAAACTAAAAAGTAGACTCAAAAAGCTGCAAAAAATCTGAGAGGTGGCTCTTAAAACTAGGGTAAAAACAAAGCTTAAATAGCCCCAAAAATCGTCTAAAAATCCTGACCAAAACGCCCCTGCACAGCCTGTTTTCCGCAAATTTCGCTACAGGCAGCGCATCGCACTCGGCCGAGTGACAAAAGTCGCTCGGCCGAGTGAAAACCCTGTCAATTTCCAGTAAGTCGTGGGCTTCAGGGGTCTTCAGTTCGGGGGCGGCTCGGCCGAGTGAGTTGTCGTCACTCGGCCGATGGCTTCACTTCACTCGGGCGGACGGGATTTGCCACTCGGCCGAGTGGGTCTTCTGAAGCTCAGATGGCCGAAAAACAGTAACTTCGGTCTTTTTGAGGGCCTTCGTCTGGGCGCCACTCGGGCGGACGTGGTATCGCCACTCGGCCGATGTGGTCTCCGTTGCTCGGCCGAGTACACATGGAAGTCGTGTCTGAACGGGTCGGCCGAGCAGTGTCTCGCTGGTCGGCCGAGTGGCTCCTCCACTCGGCCGAGTGGGACACAAAAAATGCCCAAACTGGTCGTTTTGGCCTCCTCGTCGCTCCGGCGACGTCCATTCTTCTTCCGCTCCTCTCCAACAGCAAAATACCCCTCGGGGAGGTCGTCGGTGGCCGTCTAGATTACACGCATCTCGAGATCACTCCTAATCGCGCCAAATCACCTGAAATGCGACAAAAACAACAAATCGTGAAAAGCATCGCAATATCGTCGATATATCGTGAAAAACATGATTTGGGCGATCAAAATGGCATGCAAACATGCGGGAAAAGGGTTGTAAAATAAGGAGTGATCAAAATCCCCCAAGCTTGCCTCTTACTCGTCCTCGAGGAAGATAAGTAAAAAGTGAACCCGGTGGATTCGGAAAACGAAAACGGCGAAAAACGAAGAAAAAATGAAAAACGAAGAAGAATGAAAACCAAACGAAAATAAAGAAAGAAAGAAAGAAGAGGTAGGATGCTAGATCATTTTCTCAGGACGTGGGTTTCACCTACTCTTATAGCATGCACCGAGTGAGAAATACATGTCAAAGAATCTCATTTTGATATCATAGTAGAATAGTGCAAGTAGAAAATAGAAAACCCACGAACAACGGTATAATCATGAAAAACGGAATGATTTTAAAATTAACATCGCCTGAATCATCTAAAGCGGTATACAAGTCTCAGATCACACACTTTTCAATTGAACGCTTTCTATCTGGAGTATAAGAGTATCACATCATAGAATAGAGAGAATAGAAAAGTATGGGTTTCATGAAATGAATGCTAGGCTTAGATTTCTGGATTTCGTAAAGCTAGAAACAATCTCACCGAGTATAGAATATTACTTAGCCTAGGTTGTCGTGCAATGTCAAGTAGTCGCTCTCTCACACATCAATGGATCTCCTCCCCCAAGCTTATCTATAAGCGTGGTGGCACAAAAATATTTACATCCCCATTTTTATATAGCTCCAAAGGCAAAGAAGAGAAAGAAGAAAGAAAATAAGCGAGATGGGATCTTTTATTGAGGATTTTTCCTCTTTTCTCTTTTTTCTCTTTTTTTTTCTCTTTTTTTTTCTTTTTCATATATACAATGATCCCAATTCAAAGAGAGATAATGATATACGAGAATGTTCTTCTCTCTTTTATTATATTTTTTTTTTGGAATAAGAGATTTGGAGCTAGGAATTAATAGCGGGGGAAATGCCATAAAATAGAATCACTAAGGGGAGATTCACCAATGATTTTAAAAGTAGAGAAATGATGTTCAAGATTTGTGGAGAAAGAAATAAATATAACTCTCGGCTCACTCTATAAGACATGCACGACAACTTCAGCAGGGTAATCTAATCTACTCAGTTCCGATCACAAAAAAGCTAACTAATCCAGATATATCATAGCTAACCATCATTCAATCATCCGGAAGTGAAGTGTACAATTCATGCATATGGAAGTGATAAAGGAAAAGAAGTCAGTACTCCAGATATAGGCATTCAATGCGTGAATCTTGGTGTGTTTTCTGTGATAGCATACATATGAATATTCAGGCTCAGCTAATAATAAAATTTCATCCATTTTCATGAGGAAAAAGTGTGGGCTCCTATTTCTAAATGCAAGCGAGTCATAGCATATGATATCAGAAATGAAATCTAAGACACGACAAATATAGCATGCATATAGAATAAGCTAACTCCACGTAGACATCATCACAGAAAATTCATCTCTAGCATGAGATGAAAAAAAAGAAGAAGTAAAGATAAAAGGAAAATAGAACTATGCAATGCGGCACACAGGAAAGTAAGGAAAACGTGATGCATGGCAAAACAAAAGGAAAATAACGAAAAATGAGTGCAAAAGTGAAAAGCGGTGTGAAAAACTGAAAATAAAGGTGGCAAATCGAAAAAGAACGTGAGAGCTCACTCCCCCAAGCTAAACGGCACAGTGTCCTCAATGTGCAAAGTGTGGCACACCGAGAGACAAGAAGTGTGAGGGGCTAGTGAGGATGCATGCATGAGGGGAAGGAAGGAAAAAAAAAATAATAAAAGGTAAAATAAAGAAGTGAAAATATGATACGGGTATGATGCATGCACAAACAGGAGTGATATGAAAATAAATACGGCACCAAAAACGCTCCCTCTCTCCCAAAAAGATATATATAGATGTGATCAAAATGAGAATCCCAAGTAGATATGATATGATATGCGCATAAAGATATGATCAAAAATATAATCCTAAAAATAGGGAGGGGGAGGGGGGGTGGACAAAAGTGCATCAGGACCCAGCAGAGACGGGCAGCACAATGGCAGGAATGGAGAAAGGCATCAAGAGTGCCTAAGAAGGCGGTGCCGCGCCGTCTCCGTCCTGAGGCGGAGGGGGGGGTGGTGGTGGTGTAGGC